>JADBJO010001190.1:440000-445000 GCA_016801955.1 Conus betulinus
ACATATACGCGCGCGCGTGCGCACACCATTTTTATTCCGTGATAAAGAAGAAAATTCTGAGCTATAACCTAAGTTGGCGATTAAAAACAAAGAACGACGCAAAGAGCAGACTGCAATTAAGCATAAAACCTGTGGATGTCAATGAAAAATAATGCTGTAGGGGGTAAGGAGCTAGGACGATGGATTGCGTCCTCTTCCCAACTCCTCCACAAAGCGCAAATTGGATTTCTTGATGACAGAAGGGAATCTTTGACCTTTCGGTCCCGGGCTGGCTATGATTCACACTGTCACTGTCTTTGATTATCAGGAGTTTCCTCCTATTGAACTTCTGCGGAACAGTTTTGATGTTTTAAATTTCAAGATTTCCTGGAATAGTATTTTTTTTCCCCTCCAAAATCTATGGATGTTGACGTTCGTCATTGACATCTACAAGTCATGCATTTGTGTTTGCATCCTTCAGTTTTATAACGGGATCCCAGTATGTCACTTGATTTAAACTGCATGCGTTAATATGAATAATAACACAAAACAGAGTGCCAGGTTATACTGATTTAATGCACTTTACAAAAAGACTGGAGAATGTCAAAAAAAAAGCATATTCCTAGACCATGCATGATGCATTCTCTCCAGACAGCAGCTAGTCTGAAAATACCAAAGTGAGAAATAACGGTCTGAAAATGTGGACAATTTAGAGAAAGAGAGAGAGAGAGAGAGAGAGAGAGAGAGAGAGAGAGAGAGAGAGAGAGAGAGAGAGAACTCGACGCCAATGTAGATGATAGTAATGGCATGTCCTTGTGTTGTGAAGGAGTCGTGTGTCGTTGACTGGTTATTAAAATCATCGTCAACTGCGTTGCACTGTGGCCCAGTCTTTCGCCGCTCATTTTCCACCACGAAAAGGAATATAAGCATATAAGCAATGAGAGTTTAGCATTTCATCTGCAGGCAGATGGCATTGGCAAGTTTGAGTCCAATGCCATGCATTGCGCAGGGGAAAAAAAAAAAAAAGCTGTCATCGACCACATCGCTGAAATGCATTTCCATTGTGAGCCTTTAAAAACTCGATGACCGTGAAATTGATGGCTTCTTCCAAATTCCGCCGTTTCTCCCACAGCAATTTGCAGCTCTGAGAGGGTTAAGGCCGACAAAGGGTCCATTTGAAATATAGGGAGAGAAAGTAAAAAACTCCCTTTCTTTTCACCACCCATTTCGAACCACATTAGGATGACTGCACTCTGTTGAAATGATTTCAGAAATCACAGAATGGAAACCAACGGCGCAGTAGCTGTTCACTTGTTGTAGATATTCCTTGGGATAATCCAGTGCCTGGTCAAATGTTGTCCTAATTTTCTTTCCTATTTCACTGCCTTGGTTATTGCTTTAGGAAATGTACGGAATCGTAGGTAAACACTAGGCAGAAAAGTTCTTTGAGGACAAATGAGTCATCAGAATGCTTTGTCCATCATCAGAACTATTAAAAAAAGGAAAGAGAACGAAACGAAAAATCTAGGCAGAGATAAATGTATAGATTAATAAAATGAAACTAAAAAACAAAAGCAATGGGATCTATACCGTTTCGGAACGAAAGGAACTGAAGGCACCTGAGTTTGTACAAAACAAGAAATAGACAAACAAGCAAAGAACAGTCAATGAACATGCAGGTATACAGCTAGTTTCACCTTACCTTTTTTCCTCGTCTCTGCTTAAATCGTCACAAAGAATAAAAACACGTAAAAGTAAGTATACTTTCCTCACAGTTTTATTGCTCCTCTCAATCCCCACCGATTCCATTTCATTGCCCTCTCCCGTATCCTGACCCTCTCGATTCAAAAAATGGTCGTAATGGCCTGCTCTTTTTAAAAAAAAAAAGACTTTTTGTCTGTCTGTAACTGTCTGTCTTTCTCTATCTCTCTTTCTCTCTATGTCTGTGTATTCATCTCATTGTCTGTCTGTCTGCCAGACTGTCTGCCTGACTATCTTTCTGTCTGTATGTATGCCTGAATGTCTGTCTGTCTGTCTGTCTGTCTGTGTGTCTGTCTCTGGTATACATGTTTTGATATTGTATAAATTGGTAGTGTCACACACACACACACACACACACACACACACACACACACACACACACACACACACACACACACACACACACACACACACACACACACACACACACACACACACACACAACACACACACACACACACACTCACATGCAAAGTTAGTGAGACACATTTAAGTGTAACAACAAGTGAACGGATAGGCATTATCAATGAGGAGATGGACAAAATCGGGGAAATCATGTAACTCGACATCTGTTGTGGTACCAATGACTTGGAAAAAAAAAAAAAAAGAAAAAACAAACAAACAAACAACAACAACAAAAAAAAAAAAACGAAGAAGGCGAACAGCAAAGTTTCAACAACCCAGTTGGCAGTTAAGCAGAGTTTCATTTTTAAATCAATTTCATCGACTGTTGAAATAAAAGACCAAATGGATGCCTGGAGACAGGTGTTACTTTGTAAGGGACGTTGGACGGTGTGGGCGGTGACGGGGTTGGGGATGGTGGAGAAGCTGACCATAGTGAAAGAGGTCACTTGCAAGTTTGCAGTATAACTTCAAGGGCGCAAACATGCCTGAAACTGCTTAAGGTCCAGAGATCCCTGGAAAACATGTTTGAAAACTACAAACTGACGCAAATAATGAACGCTCTTTGTGATAATGCAAGTCAACATGAAACCATACTTTTAACTTTTTATTCATGATCTGATACAGGTGTATCTGCATGCACTGTGGGTGCCACCCCACTCTTACAGCCTTCCTCTGATCTTGCTAGAGACAAAAGGGAAATCTTATTTTATGTATAAAGCTCCGACGTCGCAGCAGTAAAATACAGTGCCCTAGTGTTGTTTGGGTAAACCATCCGTGAGTAATTAGATGAAACATGATGCTATAAATTTAAAGTTTCTGGAAGGGAATACTTGCAATGATGTATGTGAACTAAGAATAGTTGCAGGCACGCACGAGAATAAAGCACTACATGAAACGTGACAGGAAGAAAACGTGTTCTCTCTCTCTCTCTCTCTCTCTCTCTCTCTCTCCTCTCTCTCTCTCCTCTCTCTCTCTCTGTGGTGTGTGTGTGTGTGTGTGTGTGTGTGTGTGTGTGTGCATGTGTGTGCATGTGTGTGTGTGTGTGTGTGTGTGTGCGTGCGTGCGTGTGTGTGTGTGTGTGTGTGTGTGTGTGTGTGAAGAGAGAGAGAGAGAGAGAGAGAGAGAGAGAGAGAGAGAGAGAGAGAGAGAGAGAGAGAGAGACTCGTAGATCTAAGCGCCTTGTTTCCCAGTGACAGGTGACTTTCTTCCACCGTCGCTATTCACATTTCCAAACCCAGTTCACTGTTGCCCAGACAATGCCGGGGAAAATCTGGTGATGTATGAGCTCCTAGCATGTTTCTGCTCTGGGGCCTAAAGTGGGACTTAAGTATTCCACCCTGTGTCTGATTGTGACTGTAAGAGAGAGAGAGAGAGAGAGAGAGAGAGAGAGAGAGAGAGAGAGAGAGAGAGAGAGAGAGAGAGAGAACGAACGAACGAACGAACGAACTTTAAGAGGGTAGTGGACTAAGCATGAATGCTTTTTTTACATCCAGCCCTCTGGGCAAAAAAAAAATCGAAATAAGAATAAAAAAAAGCAAATAAAACAAAAAACAAACACACATGAAAAAATGGAACAACTGCTTGCATGAGAACCTTTGACAAAAAGAAGAAAGAAGAAAAAGAAACAATAAACACACCACCACCACCACACCACTACCAAGAACAACAAGAAAACAAAATAATCAGGGCAAGGGGGGGGGGGGGGTGGGGGGAGAGAGGAGAGAGAGAGAGAGAGAGAGAGAGAGAGAGAGAGAGAGAGAGAGAGAGAGAGACGACGGACGGACCGACGACCGACCGACCGACTGGCGATAGATAGTCAGAGATAAAGGAAGAGAAAAAGACAATGAAGCAGACATGGAGAAACACCCACAAAAAGCTTTTGAAAAAAACATGAATGGTATGGGATGATCAGTGCAATTTGCGTAGAATTGAGTCAACTTCGAACATCACATATTTGTTGAATTCTGAATTGAGAGTTTTCAATACATTTTAGGGTATAGTGCAGTCAAATCTGAGACATTCATAAGATATTTTGAAAATTAGACTTGAATTTTTTAAAGTTTTTGATTGATTTTTTAGTTCTTGAGGAATATGGTTCCATAGCCAACCTCCAGAATACGCCAAACTAGACTTGTATAGATTAATCATTGCAAACGGGAGGTTTATTTTATGTGAATGTCGATAGTCGTTAAAAGTGAACATATTTGTTAGAGAAAGTGGAGCATTTCCATGGAGTACCTTATGCATAAAGAGTCCCTTTATTGTATAGAAGTTTGGCTTTGAATGGGAGAATGCCTGATGATTGCTTATAGTCTGAATCTACCAGCGAGGATGGTCGGCCTAACGTTACTTTGACAGCTCTTTTGTGAAGGCTGATTAGTGGTTTGAGTGAATTATTGCTCGCTGCTGAGTCCCAAAGCGTTGAGGCATAGTCAATAAAAGGCTGAATGTAAGAGTGAAAGAATAGTTTTCTTGCATGCAATTTTAAGAAGTTCTTAATCCTTTTTAGAAGATGTAGTTTTTCTTGCAACGTTTCTAGATAAAGACTCTAAGTGTTTTGACCAAGTTAGATTATTATCTATTGTTATTCCCAAGACTTTGTGACTGGTTACTTCTTCGACGTTTTCGTTAGAAATGCAAAGTACTGGCAGATTTTGGCTTAGAGTTTTGACGTTTCTGTCTAGTAGTTATCATCATGAATTTAGTTTTTATGAGGATGGAGAGCCATGTGATTAAATCGTGTCCATTTTAACCAAGAGATTGATGTTTTTCTTGCATGTCACTGCAAACCTGTTTGGCGTCAGAATTACTTGTGTCTAAGGTTGTATCATCAGCGAACATTTCACTGTTTATTT
>JADBJO010001190.1:455000-462500 GCA_016801955.1 Conus betulinus
CTGTTTTTTTTTGTTTTGTTTCAATCTAACTCATTCTGAGGCGATCAAAAACGGGTCTGTTCCATGTAGGCAGTGTGTACTTTTAGGTGAAACACAAGAGCAATGACACAAACAGAGTTGGGGCAGACCGTGAGTGGCGGTGCGAAGGGGTGGAGGGGGGGTGTTGGTTGGGGTACAGGAGAGCATAGAAGGAAGATAAGTATTGAACAGAACATGCCTACTGTGAGCTGTGGTCACAATGGTTGATGATAAGAGAAACGATGAAAATAAGATTAACCGGAAAACATGCTTGAAAAAACCCTTCACGTCTTTATAACGCAATTTTCCATGACTTCTCGAGAGGAGAGAGAGAGAGAGAGAGACAGAGAGAGAGAGAGAAGGAGAGAGAGAGCGAGAAAGAGGAGAGAGAGATTCTAACTCTAACAGATATTTAGTAAACCCATTCTGTCTCTCGGCGAAATTAGCTACTTCAGCGAGCGGCAGTGTTTTATGAACTCAATCCAGCAAACGTGTGTGGATCCTCCAGGGAAGAAGGGAAGGGCTTTTTAATGTTTTTGTTAGAATTTCGTTTGTAATCCCCTTCTCAGCACTCTCTCTCTCTCTCTCTCTCCTCCCTCTCGTGGCCCTCTCTCAGTACACCTCCCTCCTCTCCTCTCTCTCTCCTCCGGTCGCTTCGCTCTCGGTCTCTCTCTCTCCTCTCCTCCATCTCGGTCTCTTCTGTGTCCTGAGTGTGAATGTGCGTGAGTCCTGTGTGTGTGTGTTTGTGTGTGTGTGTCTCTGTGTTGTGAGTGTGTGTGTGTGTATTTGTGTGTGTGTGTGTTTGGGTGTGGTGTGGTGTGTGTGTGTGTGGTTGTGTGTTGTGTATGTGTGTGTGTGATGGGTGTGTGTGGTGATTATGGTGTTGTGTGTGGGTGTGGTGTGATGTGGTAAGTGTGCGCAGCGGTGCGTGTGTGTATGTTTGGGTGGATTTGTGTAGTTGTGTGTGTTGTAATCGCAGCTCGCGAGGGGCAGGAGTTGTGGTATGGTTTGTGTAATGTGTGCGAAAATACCAAACTGTGCCGCAAAAAAAAAAAAAAAAAGAAAAAAAAAAAAACAAAAAAAAAAAAAGGAAAAAAAAAAAAAAAAAAAACAAAAAAAACAAAAAAAAAAAAAAAAAAAAAAAAAAAAATGAAAAAAAAAAAAAAAAAAAAAAAGAAGGAAAACCAAACCAAAAAAAAAAAAAAAGATAAGATAATAGATTAATAATCGACAGACATAGCTAGAAAAGGCAGATAAGCAAAGGCAGATAGAGAGAAGAGAGTGATAGATAGAGAACGGAGATAGTGCTAGAGAAAGAGATAGATAGGAGGACAATAGATTTTGTTCATTATGATTGATTTCATTGCCTCTTTGTTCAGTTTTATCCCCCCAAAACTATTACTAATTTAACATCACTACTTGCTTACGTTATCCACAATAGGCTACACTTGGGTGTCGACAAGCAGTCCGGACGCAACTGTCCTGTTTTTTTTTTCTGTTTTTTGCTTCAGAAATATTCACCATTATGAGGCGACCGATACGGGGTCTATCCTTTTGGTGGTGTTGTACTTTTAATAAGGTTAAGCACCGTAACTGCCATGACAAAAACAGAGTCGGGTACAATCAAGGATTCGGGTGGGTAAAGAGGCCGTGAAACGAGGAGTGGAGGAAAAAAGATGATGGAGTTTGAAAAAACATGCATACTTTGAGCTGGTATGTGTCATGAGAGAAAGAGAACAAAGATGTTAGTATTATAGGAACACCACAGGGGGAGGCTGGACCTAGCCCCTATTTATTTATCCCCTTTGGTCTTACGGGTCAGTTTGTCTTCACTTGTTTCTGAGAAGAGAGAGGAGAGAGAGAGAAGAGGAGGAGAGAGAGAGAGAGAGAGAGAGAGAGAGAGAGCGAGAGGGAGAGAGAGAGAGGTGGACAAGAGGGAGACGAACGCGAACGAACGAACGAACGACGAATTTTTTTCCCGGTAGTGGACCCGGTATGTATACTTTTTTTTCACTTTTTTCCTCCAAGCCCTCTGAGAGAGGAGAGAGAGAGAGAGATTGGAGGAGGATGAGAGAGAGAAGAGAGAGAGAGAGAGAGGGGAGAGAGAGGAGAGATGAGAGAGAGATTCTAACCTTGAAGATTCACTAAATCCCGTGTGTTTCTCGCCGAAATTAATTAGCCACTTAATTGGAGCGGCAGTATGGAAAAATGGGCCAGCAAACGTGTGGAGTAAAATGTCAGTCTCCTAAAGCCCCCAAGGGTCCTCCAGGGATTGAGGAATGGGCTGTTTGATGTTACGTTAGGATTTCGTGTGTACTGAATTTCGTATGTAATCCTCTTTCTCCCTCCCTCCCTTTCTCTCTCTGGCTCTGTCTCTGTCTGTCTGTCTGTCTGTCGTGCTGTTTGTCTGTCCTGTCTGTCTGTCTGTGTCCCTGACCTCTCTCTCTGTCTCTTCTCTCTCTCTCTCCTGCTGTCTCGTCTCTGTCTGTCCTGTCCTCTTAAATCTGTGCCGCTCTCTGTGCTCTCTCTCTCTCTGCATGTGTGTGTGTAAATGTGTGTGTGTGCGTGTGCGTGCGTGAGTGTGTGTGTGTGAGTGTGAGTTTGTGGTGTGTGTGTGTGTGTTGTGTGTGTTGTGTGTGTGTGTGTGTTGTGTGTATGTGTGTGTGTGCGCGCGTGCGTGCATATACGTGCGTGCGTGCGTCCGTGTGTGCGTGCGTGCGTGCGTGCGTGCGTGTGCGTGTGTGTGTGTGTGTGTGTGTGTGTGTGTGTGTGTGTGTGTGTGTGTGTGTGTGGGTGTGTTCTGTCTTCCTGTCTGTCTGTTCTGTGTCTGTTTTGTTTTTCTGTCCATCTGTCTGTCTGTTCTCTCCTGCACTGATTTAGCATTCTACATACCGAAAATTATGTTTTCTTTCAGAATGTAAACACAAGTAATGCGATAATAAAATCGTGTATATATGCTGAAGTTTGTTGAACAGGCAAGACAGTTCTCTCTTGTATTGTGCGTATCTAATATCATAGGCGGATGCTTAGCTAGCAATGGCATGTTGGCTTTTATGTCTTTGTCTCTAATTGCTTCTTTCTTCCTGCCTGCCAAATTACAGTGTATTTATTGTTTTCTGTTCTCCCAGTTTTCTTCCTCACGTTGGTTTTGTGATTTAGTCCGTTGATTTAAATGTTTTGCTCATTCGTTTCTCTTTTTGTTAGGTTTTTTTATTTCTTTTAATTTAAGAAACAATCTCCTGGACTGTCAGGTCTGAAACGCAATGTCCGCCTCCATTAGTGCAGTACACGCGTGCACGTGTGTGTGTGTGTGTGTGTGTGTGTGTGTGTGTGTGTGTGTGTGTGTGTGTGTGTGTGTGTGTGTGTGTGTGTGTGTGTGTGTGTGTGTGTGTGTGTGTGTATGTGTGTGTGTGTGTGTGTGTGTGTGTGTGTGTGTGTGTGTGTGTGTGTGTGTGTGTGTGTGTGTGTGTGTGTGTGTGTGTGTGCGTGCGTGCGTGTGTGTGTGTGTGTGTGTGTGTGTGTGTGTGTGTGTGTGTGTGTGTGTGTGTGTGTGTGTGTGTGTGTGTAGGGTAAGGCAATGTTGCTTATAGCCCAGCCATCCACAAAGGGCCATGTTGGGGCTGTCACTACGTTAAGCGCGCGCGTGCGCGCGCGCGCGTGTGTGTGTGTGTGTGTGTGTGTGGTGTGTGTGTGTGTGTGTGTGTGTGTGTGTGTGTGTGTGTGTGTGTGTGTGTGTGTGTGTGTGTGTGTGTGTGTGTGTGTGTGTGTGTGTGTGCGCGCGCGCGCTTTTGAGCAAAGTACAAACATGCACATTCACAAAGCTGGTTAATTAACAATGACAATGACAAATACTTTAATTGAACTGGGCCACATGCCCGTGTCATAGGAACAGAGGGAGGGGAAGGAAAAAAAAAAAAAAAAAAAAAAAAAAAAAAACCCCCTTCGAATAAATACTTTGTTGCATCAACACTGACCCACAAAATCATACAAAATGTGTCCAGTTCATTCTCACCAATGTTTCAGTGCTAACTCTCCTAGCTATATGAAATAGCATTTATGCTCGTTGCTCTCATACACAAGTTATAAAGGTGTACGGTACACACACACACACACACACACACACACACACACACACACACACACACACACACACACACACACACACACACACACACACACACACACACACACACACACACACACACACTTGACAAATATATGACTACAGGACTAAAAAAATGTTGCAAAAAAAAAACGACAAATACAAACTTATTTTTTTTTTTTTTTTTTTTTTTTTTTTTTTTTTGGTCACATTTGTCTTTTAACTTCTCATTTCGAAAGCTCTTGTAATAAATGCAGCCACATTGTTGGACTGCTTTTCGCTAGCGAGTAGTAGCGACATCTTAAAGGCTGACGCTCGCGTATAAAATTTGGGAGGTATGTGATGCTCGCGGAGATCTTTATATTTAGGGCATACTAATAGAAAATGATACTCGGACTCCAGCTCGCCCGGACAAAACGGACAACATAGTGCTTCACAGGGGACATCCGAATGCCGTAGTCTATGAGTGTTCAGACAGGATACACCAAGTCTGAATCGTATTAGATTTTTACGAGCGCT
This sequence comes from Conus betulinus, assembly GCA_016801955.1. Taxonomy (NCBI): domain Eukaryota; kingdom Metazoa; phylum Mollusca; class Gastropoda; order Neogastropoda; family Conidae; genus Conus; species Conus betulinus. The sequence continues at coordinate 459,640 of JADBJO010001190.1, forward strand.
TACGTTATTTAAAGTAAACAGATAATTGGGCATTCCCCAGAACTGTTTAAAAGTAAAATAAAATAGAAAACGTTCGTTTGATTCTATATGTCTATGCCATTCCTGCAAATGACAATCTACGAGACGATTCTTGAATTCTTTAAGGAAAGCTTTTACATTATACACACTTTGATTAGTCCAAACATAGCCGAAACCATAGCGGTTTAATGTAGAACACACTAATGAAGCCCATTTTTTTACCACGGCAATGCATCTCGTATAACATCCTGTATGCTTTCTTTGGAAGACGATAGTCTGGCATATTAATAATATGTAGCCAATATTTTATACATTTAGTAGTATACGTGTTTATGTAAAGTGGAAACCTTCCAGTTTCCCCATAAACTAATGCATTAGGCGTTTTTTATAGATATATTCAAGAATCTTTTGAGTGCAAACAGGTGAATTTTTTCAATGACGGAATGCTTTGCAGTTAAACCCCAAACTTCAGCGCCGTAAGTAAGGAGGATTGGTTGGATTTGACAATCGAAAAATTTTAAAGAATAACTTTGGGGACAAACTTTGATATTTCCACAATAGTTTCAGCACATTGATAGCCTGATGTTTTGCCTTAGATGCCAAATCATCAAGACAATGCGAAAAAGTAAGACCAGTAGAGAAAACAACACCTAAATATTTGTACTGATTTACTATCTCTAGTTGTACACCATTGTAAAACCATTTTTCCTTTGAAGCAATATGTCCCCCATTTCTAAAGACAATAACTTTAGACTTTTCCAAATTTACTATTAAATCGAGTTTTTTGCTGTTCTGCTCAGTATGTTTAGTTGTGTCTGGAGACCAACGACTGTGGACGCCATCAGTGCGACGTCGTCAGCAAACAGTAGAATCAGTAATTCTATTAAGTCTGGAGATAAAGGGATGCCATGTTTTACCGTTCTTATTATTTCTTCTGCAAGTTCATTGATAAAGAGTGAAAACAAAACCGGACTGCATATTTCACCTTGCTTTAAAACCCCGGGGACACATAAAAGAATCGGTTAAATCTCCATCAACCTTAACCCTAGCCTTGGCAACAGAGTACATACTTTTAATTGCGTTGAACATCCTTCCTTTTACACCCCTTTTCTTTAAGACCGCTAAGGTACGATATGCGATGAGATAATAAAAGAAAAGAAAAAATGGATAGAGAAAATTCATATAAAGTTACAGGCACACAGGATTGTGGATTATATGATTTACATACACACACACGTCACACACACACACACACACACACACACACACACACACACACACACACACACACACACACACACACACCACACACACACACCCACCACACACACACACACACACACACACACACACACACACACACACACACACACACACACACACACACACACACACACACACACACACACACACACACACACACACACACACACACACACACACACACACACACACACACACACACACACACACACACACACACACACACACACACACACACACACACACACACACACACACACACACACACACACACACACTTGCCTGTAAGCCAGTGAGATAAACAGGGACTATATGACGATGTGTGCTGTATGTTTGGGCTTGTTGTTGACCAGGATAACGATGATGATGGTAATGGCAGTGGCAAGAAGCAAAATACAGTCAAATGAATGAAGCAATTTTCCTCGCGAGTAAGGATAAAGAATGGTGGCATTTTTTGACATAACCAGCGTAGGAACAACATACACATCTGTGGCTGTTGCTGATTTATGCATTTACTTCAAAGTACTGTTATGAGACAGTGTAGTATACACCAAAACGAGCTGTAAAATAGTGTCAAAGAGAGAGAGAGAGAGAGAGAGAGAGAGAGAGAGAGAGAGAGAGAGAGAGAGAGAGAGAGAGAGAGAGAGAGAGTCCTTCCTTCAGCAAGGCTGATAAGCATTGCATGAAAACATTCACATCCCTAACAGCAACACCATAACGAAATCATCACAACAGTGAGAGGGAAGAAATAGCATTATTGGAACACTGCCGTGATAGCCACTTTTTGTCTGACAACGCGTTTCTCCATTACTCTGTCCAGAGAGAGAGAGAGAAAGAGATAGAGAGAGCGACAGAGAAGAGAGGGGGAGGGAGGTTTATGGACACTTCTGTTCAAACTAAGAAAATAGGAGGGAGTGAGGGAAAGGGATTTTATAGACTTTTCTTCAGGGTAGAAGAAGAAGAAGAAGAAGAAGAAGAAGAAGAAGAAAGAAGAAGAAGAAGAAGAAGAAGAAGAAGAAGAAGAAGAGAGAGAGGGAAACAGAGACAGAGACAGGGAGACAGACAGACAGACAGAGAGAGGGTGAGCGGGTATGGACACTTCTGTTCAAACTAAGAAAATGGCAGGGAGGGAGGGACAGTGATGGATTTTACAGACTTTTTGTTAGAATAGGAGAGAGAGAGAGAGAGAGAGAGAGAGAGAGAGAGAGAGAGAGAGAGAGAGAGAGAGAGAGAGAGAGAGAGAGGGGGGGGGGTATGGACACTTTCGTTCAAACTAAGAAAATGGGATGGATGGAGTAAGAGGGATTTTGTAGACTATTTCCAGAGAGAGAGAGAGAGAGAGAGAGAGAGAGAGAGAGAGAGAGAGAGAGAGAGAGAGAGAGAGAGAGAGAGAGAGAGAGAGAGGATTCTGACCTAGAGAATCAGTGAATCCCTCGTGTTTCTGGGCGAAATTAGATACTTTAGCGGAGCGGTGATATTGGAAAATAGGCCGGCAAACGTGCAGGGCCAAACGACAGTCTCTTAAAGCGCCCAGGGATCCTTCGGAGATTAGGGAAGGGCTTTTTAATGTTGTGCTAGGA
>JADBJO010001190.1:470000-471808 GCA_016801955.1 Conus betulinus
TGTATTGTAATGATTTGTACGCAGTATCTTTTTTCAACACGAACAGAGAGGATAATGAGAGCTTTCCTGGGAATGATTCTGCTCTCTGGATACACTCAGCTACCAAGACGCTCGCATGTACTGGGAGCTGAAAACCGTTTGCCCAAATCGCGGTATCTCTGCTGCAATGAGTCGAAGCAGATTTGAAGACCATCTGCGGTACCTGTATCTTGCTGACAACAACAACTTGCGCGCGGGTGATAAACTTACAAAGGTCATGAATTTCTTGACAATGATTAATCAGCGATGCTTTCTGTTCTTTCCATTGCAGAGAGACCTTTGCGTGGACGAAATTATGTCATACTTTGGGCGACATAGCAGCAAGCGGTTCATCAGGGGCAAGCCAATTCGGTTCGGATATACACTATCGTGTCTGGCTGATCCCATGGCTTATATTGCACAGTTTGAATCCTATGCTGGTGCTCAGGGTGCACAGGAATATGGTTTGGTGGGACTGGGAGGCACTGTCATTCTTGATTTGATTTCAGAGATACCTGAGCGTCCCTACCAACTTACATTCGATAATTACTTCACATCTGTTCCTCTCCCAGCACAGATTGTTGATGCTGGCATTGGTACAACAGGGACCATTCGAAAAATCGCAGAAAAATGCCCACTGAGCGATCCTGCTCAGCTGACAAGAGATCCACGTGGTTCTATTGACTTTCGATGTGACAGAAGAGACACAACATCCTCATAGTGGAATGGAATGGCAATATTGGTGTGACGATATCCACAAACTGCAATCATGTCCAACCATTGGGTCTGGTTAGGAGATGATGATGCATGCGGCAGACAAACCACATCAACGTACAGCAGCCCAGTTTGATCAAAGTGTACAACTCGACAAGTGGAGGTGTTGATCGTGCTGACCAGAACATTAGCAAATGCTGTGTTTGCATCAGAACCAAGAAGTGGCGATGGCCATTCTTTGCCAACACTGTAGACAAGTCCATGTGTTTCACCACTTCAAACATGAAACTTGAGAAACTCTGAAGTGCAGTTTGATGTTTTGTCAGTATTGCTTTTGTTCGTTTGTTATAATACCGAGTTTGGGCACTTGGGTAGTATTTTTTTCCAATAAAAAGAAAAGAACCGTGACATTTCAAACTGTTGTTTTCTAATGTTTGGGTCACAAGTTGACACCACTTATCTTAAACAGAAATGGTGGTTTCCTTTATTCTGATTCCTTTTTTTTTTAAATTCAGATACAGACTTTTATATTTCAACAACAAAATTCCACATGTTTATGCTATACATTTCTTTTTAGTCATCAAAGATTGTTGGAGCATAAACTTGACAGGTCATTACTAGGATTTGAGGCTATCTTTATGTGAAACGCCATGGACACATTTCTGATATACATTTTTTTTTTTGTTTTGTTTTGTGATTTTTTCATAGTTGCATTAGACTAAACATGTTTCCCTCTAGTGCCCGTCGCACCCTGACGTGGTGTAGTCAAGAACTAAGTTGATGTTACCTTTCATGCCCATGCACTCCTGTGGGATGCAGCTCAATATTTGTAAAACATTTTTTAAAACCTGTTTCACGTCTGTCTGAGTCATTTTCATTTGGAATCTTGTGAGAAATCTAAAGAATTTAGCACAAAGTACACCTTGGGCGTTAATGGGTTAACGGCTTTCATGAGTTGCTTTGCCCTTTCGCGACACTTCTCTGGAACAGGATAAGAATGGTAATGGTTGCTCATTAGATAAGAGCTTTTCTTTAACGTTCCTTTGTCTTGCAGCACCATTTGCTGACTTAGTGTA
>JADBJO010001191.1:0-22500 GCA_016801955.1 Conus betulinus
GACCAAACGCTTAAGCTTGAAAAATTTGGTACGTGGCAAAGATAGTCATCGGACAACAGTAAGTTTTAAAAAAAAAAATGAATCAAAATCTTATGAAACAGTGGTTATAGCAAACGATTAAAAAAAATGCAAAACGAATCTGATAAAGAGTCACGACACATCAAGTATCACAAATTATTATACTGTAACCAACACCCCAAACATAATGAGGAACACGGTCCTGACATTATATATACATCCCAAACAAACGGCTCAACCGTTATGTATCTTCTCAGTAATCACAAACAGAAAACCCATTGAACGCTTCGCCAATCAACGGCCGCACTTCAAACCATTCAAGATGAAGACAGCTTTATAGACCGCTGAACGGGAACATAGAACTCTGGGAGCGATAAGAGAGAGGGGAGGGGGGGGGGGGAGAATCGTGAGGGGAGGGGGGGTTAAAGAGGGCGGATGGGGGGGGAGGGGCTACGGAATCGCCGGGGAGTGACGGCTGGTAAAGACTTTCAGTCCTGGCGCGTTCCTCTTCATGCAAAACTGGTGCTCTGTTGAGCAACCGTCACTTTTCCGCGAAGCGCTCGAAGCGTTTTGTTTCCGGTTCCAAGCTTGATGGCAATGGGAGAAAACAAGATGGCCCGCGATGTTCAACTCCGTTCTTTAGTTCACCTGTGTATTTTCGATTTCGTTAGTGCGTATTTTGTCCCCATCTTGTGCATTAAACACCACTGTCTAACAAGATTTTAGGTCCGTTCGATCAAATCAGATTTTGTTTTTTTCACAGGTAAAGAAAGAAAGGCGCTAATTGACTGGCGCGCACAATGTCTCCCCGTTGACAAACTGTAGTATGAAAAAAACATCGTTGCTTTGACAACCGCGGCCTTTGCCGAACTTTTAAACAGAACGCTCTGTCGGGAAAAAAAACCCACGTAGTACCTATACGGTACTGCTAGTGCGGGCGACGCTACATATGTCAGAGAATTACACCGACTCATCATTCGAGTAGACAGTGTTGTCCTAATATCTGCATTTCCAGTTCATCTTCAGCGTTATACGGCCTCGTCTGACCACATGGTCCTTAAAGGCCGTCGCCACGAGATGAGAAAGAAAACCGTTCGTCTTCGTGGTGAAGGTAGGTGGGATTGGAAAGCAACAAACTCACCAAATCAACCTCACAACCAATTCCATTGACTCTGAATTAATGTACTATTTATAAGGCCAATGAAAAACAGGGTTGTGCCGAAGCGTACCCATTCCAAATCATTTATCATTCCCTCGTTTCAAAAGTCAAAATTAAACAAACCGACAAAAAAGTTGAATATGATGAACTACAAAACATCACTTGGCAGACCGACAATGTACAAGTTTTACCTGTCATAAGCCCGTCCCCCCTCCCCCCATCTTCTCCCTCCCGCGACAGTATGTGTGTGATTCGTTGACTTCATCGTGATTTTTTTAGTACAGCTGATTGGGGGAATTAGAAATTCAGATCCCCTCAGACTGCCTGTAGCCTCAGCATGATGAAGATCTCAGATGTTTTCACTCTTCAACCACAGATGCTCAACATATTCAATTTATATAAAGCTTGTACTGAGAACCCAGGGAAAAAGAAAAAAACGAAACTCATTTCAAAGGTTAAAACCCCAAAAAGAAAAATGTGTGGTTTTTGCAAAGAATCGTGGGCAACTCTGTGGGAATCACAAGATAACAGGCATTCTATATCTATATGATGTGCCAAATCATACGGGTTTAACAATTTGTATCAAAAACACAAACCAAGAGAAGTTAAAAATCATACCATTCAACTTCTTTCTAATCTGAACGAAAGTAACAAATACATGAATATGTAGATAATTCGAAATCAAAAAGACCACAAGACACCTTAGAAAAAAAATCGTCTATACAACAGAACAGCTACTAGCAATTAAAGTAGTGCACAGAATCAGTGTTATGGGATGATTAAGTTTAAAAAAAAACAAAAAAAACACGAATGCCTGAATTTCATAATCACAATAAAAGCAAACAAACGAACTAACAATAAGCAGCAATAACACGGCAACTGAATTTCACGGTGACGCCACGTAACAGACGCTAGTACCTTTCTTTCCTCAGTCAAGTGCTGGACGTCTGCTGTGAAAATCTGCTGAACTGTACATTCTTTAACGCATTTAACGGCGTTTTCTCCACACAGATCAAGCTACTGTCTCTGAGGAAACAAGGCCTTGCTTGAAAAGAGAGGCGATGACAGAACATCCTTTCCACAAAACCAAATAATATCTTAAAACAAACAAAAACACCGCTAAGGCTAAAGATCCGAACAACCATAACAACAAACAACAAAATATCCATAAGCTATTTCACATCTAACACATATACATCCAATACTTTAGTTTGGAAAAAAAAGGACATGCGTGTGATATGATTAAAGCCCTAATTAAATTCTGGATGTGTGTACAAGAGATAGAATCAAACCATGCACACTCACACCTGAAGCATAATGAACCGCATAAACAAACTGAATAGTGTCTTTACAAATCGCAAATGAATTTAAAAGAAGAAACAGCAAAACATAAATTAAGTTTATATTTTTTTCATAATTAGGGCCTAACCGACCATACATGGCGAGAAGAACATGGAAGAAGAATATAGACAAGAAATATATGAACAAAAGGGAGATAGAGGGGCATGGGTGGGGGGGGGGGGGGGGGGGATGAGGGAGAAGGGGGCGGGGGGGGGGGGGGGGGAACTAAAGTGATGGGGTTTTTGGTTTGTGTGGGGAAAGAGAAGCACCGCATGCGGAGGAGTGCAGTCAAGGGGAGGACAATAAAAGCAGGTAGAACATTTATCACTGGTCCAACCCAAAATGAAGTACATAGTCAGTAGTGGTAGCAGTGGTGGTTAAGACAAGATAAACTCAAGCAGTAACTCTTTGCAAGAAGGGAGGAGGAGGGAGCAGAGGAACGGAAGAACATACTACACAAATACTACCCGAGACATCGGACAAGGACATAAAACCAACAGGCTGGGCGAAACACAGAAGCAGATGAGAGTGGAAAACGGGATGGGGCCGATGACGTGCAAACCACTAATCCTGTTTTTTTTGCGGACTGTGAGAAGTGTTGATTGTGATAATTTTGCAAGAACAAAGACAAACACGAGCCAAAGGCAACAGCTCACACTACATGCGCTGATTACAGTCTGCCCCTGGGATAGTTTGTGCGAGGTCCACCTAAAATCGATCAAGTCAAAACATCAGACAAGAATGAAAAACGAACGAGATTAACAACGGATGACGAAAGAAAGGAAAGGATAGGTTCGAAGGAGGTGGGACAAGGGAGAGAACAAACCACAGGGAGGGACCCGCAGATAGAGAGAGAGAGAGCGAGAGAGAGAGGAGAGAGAGAGAGAGAGAAAAGAGAGATCAACGAGCCGTTGTTCATAAAGACAGTGGGGGAGAGAGAAAGCTTCCCCGGGTACTATGAGAGTGAGCAGAGAGAGAGAGATGCGAAAAAAGAACATATTGTGTATCTGGGCAAAACCATTGTCTTTTACCAACTAATGGCCGGATGAAAAAGAAAATGGAAATACAGGGGCAGGTTGGAATCAATCGGGCCGACCAAGCTTGATGTGTTAGAAATAGAGAACACTACCAATGAAGTATGTGTGTGTGTGTTTGAAAGTAGTGTGTACAACTGATTGTTTGTGTGACACTGCTGTGTGTGTGTGTTTGTGTGGTTGTGTGTGTGTTGTTTTGACACTGTGTGTGGTTTTGGTTGTGGGGTGGGGTTGTGAGTTGCAACGGTGTGGGTGTGGAGGGCACCTTGGGTGTTGGTGGGCTCCATGATGACTAGGATGGGAGTGTTCGGAACGAATGGGGTAAGGTTAATGAGAATGGTGGCTAAAAAAATAAAAGTGTTGGTGTGGTGTGTGTGGGTTGTGTGGGTTACCACGGGGTGAAAACATGTTGGGGGGGTGTGAGTGCTGTAATGTGGTGGTAGATTAGTGTAATTGATGAAATAAACGTAAAAAAATGTGTGTGTGTGTGGGAAGCACCGGTGTGTGTGTGTGTTGTGTGTGTTGTGATATTAAGGAGCCACGTTCCATCGCACACCTAAGCGGCGGTAGGGTATGAGGGCGTGGGACGGGGCGGGGCCATCATGGGTGGGCTAGCGACGAGACCCCGCTAACTTAATAGGATGCTAGACCTCGTACAAGACAAATCCATGGGGGTGGGACGTATATCCCATGGAAATCCTAGATGACTGGCTATACCTAGCGGACTTCGAGTCGCTGTTGTAGGGAAACATAGCGACGCGTAAAAGGAAAATAAATACAAAAGACCCAAAAAGAGGGCTAAGGCGTGAAGGGGGCACGAAAAAAGAACATGAGGTGACCAGCCATCCTTGCTTTGTAATGGCAATCGGCATTGTCGGTTTGGGACGGGGAGAGGGGGCCCGCATCCCCTTATCGCGCATTTAAGTTTATTATAAAGGAGTTTATTCCGGTACTTAAGCATGGCCTGGCATTGGGGGGGGTGGGGCGAGTTGTGCACATAAGGACAACGCCTGGTGATAACGAGGACGGTGTGGGAGAAGCCGCACATGAGGAAGGTGGGTGCCAAGACAAACAGTGGTGCTGGCGGGGCGGTTCGGTGTTCTTATCCTGCGCATGGGGGGGGGTGGTGTGGGGGTGGGGGGGGGTGCGGGGAGTGTTATCAAGAAATAATGGCGGGCAGGTGGTTGGGTTGGGTATGCCCCGGCCTCGGGGTAGGGCTGGGTAGCCGACTGGGGTGGTGTCGTAGGGGGAGGGGGGTGTATATGACATGGGTGATGTAGTGGTTAACTGGGTCAAAATCAAGTGTTCAGTGGGAGTAAAGATAATTATGGTTTACGATATTGCGAACACACACACACACACACACACACCACGCGGGCGCGCGCGCGCGCGCCCCGCCACACACACGGCGACGACCCAGCACACACACACACACACACACACACACACTTTCTGACACGTTTTAAAGTTGCCAAGTGGTGTTCCAGAATTTCTTCCACTTGATGATGAAGACGGCGGGTTAAACCTTTCCTATTTTGTGGTATTCGAATAACCCGCCAGTCATAATTTCGCTGTCTGAACTGGTCAAGTGGTTTAAGGCCTAGTCACACATATCTTGTTTTTTTTATTTTCGTGGTAATTGGCTGGCACAAGCTGGGACAAAAAGCTTTTTGTTCAACAAAGAACAAAACAAACAAACAAACCAAAAACCAACCCGGCAAAGCTTTAATTCTCAGAAAAAATATGGGTCCCTGAGACCCATAACGTACGGCAAAGGCGTTTATTCCTTCAGAAAAAGCCACGAGTAACCTGGAGACCCATGACGTACGGCAAGGCTTTATTTCCTTCCGAAAAAGCCTTGGGTACCATGACCGTACGGCAAGGACCCATGACGCACGACGCACGGCTTTATTCCTTCAGAAAAAGCACGGGTACCTGCAGACCCCATGACGCACTGGCAAGGCTTTATTCCTTCAGAAAAAGCACGGTACCTGCAGACCCATGACGCACGCAAGGCTTTATTCCTTCACAAAAAGCGCAGGTACCTGGAGACCCACGAGGTATAGCGCGCAAAGTTTTAGGCGGCTTTCGGCGAAGTCTAAGCCCACAATTATGAGCTTCTTTACCATGGAAGGTGAAATACAAAGAAGGCAGCGGGGACAGGTCAGCCTACGACAGTAATCCTACCACACGGCTCTTTCAGCCTTTGAAAACGCTCGACCACAGTAGTCAAAATGCCTGGAAAGAAAGAAAAGGAAAAGTAAAAGAACGTTAAAAAGGTCCCATCAGACGGTTACTTTCCAGGAAACTGGGAAACCACACAGGAAAACATGCAGTGTTCGCAGCACGTCCCGATTTTCACCCAAACAGAACTGTAACGCGCAAAGAGCAGAAAGTGAAGACGAAGAGAACAAAAGGAGTTAAACAAACACAACAACAACAAAAAATTGAAAGGTGCGGACCGATGCTCAGATGACTGGCCGTAAGAATCTCAGTCAGCTGCACGTTCAGAACACACCGCGGAAAGCCTGACAATATACCTACAACTCTGTGGTAAGGCTGTAACAACGAAAGAAACATGACAAATTCAAGAGAGAAAAAAAAGGAAGGAAGAAAGATAAGAGAGAGCGAAAAAGAAAGAACAGAAGAAGGAAGAACAAAAAGGAAGCCACGCGTTAGTAAGCGATGTGATTCTGAATTACAATGTCCATTGCAGGCGCAAATCAAGAGCGTTGTTGCGGGAAAACAAACTGTCGTCTTTCCATTCCTCTCTCTCTCTCTGTCTCTCTCTGTGTCTGTCTGTCCGGTCTCTGGTCCGTTTCTCTCTCTCGTGCTGTCTCACACACACACGACACACACACACACACACACACACACACACACACCCCACACACACACACTAGCAATTACCTCCATAAACAACACACAAGATACGAGACTTGACACCTAAGATGAAGTAATTGTACACACACAAAAACAGGCAACTAGTGACAAATCGAACGAGGACTGCGTACACAATCAAGGTGATCCGACAATCAACACAATTCCAATTCCGAAACAAGAAAAGCATGAACTATCTCGATAGAACTGGGTCCAATCCAAATCAACAAAATTGTCTTCATCACCAGTGAAAATAGTGATCAGTTGTTGGAAGATGAAGATGGGATAATGATCACAATCGTCATAATAATAATGATAAATATAACGATAACAATGATGATATCATCTTATCCTCCAATAACAGTAATAATAATAGTAATGATAATGATAATAATAATAATGATGATAGCAATACTAATAATAATCATAATGATGATAATAACAGTAATAATAATAATACTAACAATAATGAGAATGATATAATTAATATTGTAATCATTATCATCATTATGGGTTGTATATTATTATCATTGTTGTTGTTGTCAAAGGGCAGCAATGTTTGAACAATCAATTACAGAAATACAAGAAAGAATCAAAACGGTGCATGCATTACATAGAAGTGCGTACCGAAATGCTTAAAGTTACCATATCATTAAAACAGTTCTCCAACTATGGTATTCTTGAGGGTGAGAAGAAGGGAGGCTGTGAGTGAAAGGGGCACCAGACTATGCACCCTGTACGTCCATAATCGCATTTTTCAAACAAATAATCGAACAGATGATGAGAGCGGTGGGATGGGGATGGGGGAGACAGAAATAAGGGGGGGGGGGGGGGGGGGCGACAGAAATAAGGGGACAGAGGTCAGAGGATGGGATAATAAACACATCAGATCACATACAACTTAGCACAGATGTTCAGTTTGATCCCGATTCACTTTCAACAATTTCATACCCAAACCCTACGTTCACAGCCAAGTCGTGAATATACACATGCTTTTTGTTTTTTTTTTCACGTGGGGTATTGGTTCTCACGTTATAGGAGGGGGGAAAGTCAGCAAAATGCCTTGTCAGGAAAAAACGATGGAGATGTGGGACCGGGTGGAATACCATGGTACCTTACCTCTGGGACCAGAATGCAGTTGCATTACTATCAATAATTGATAGTCCGACTAATGAATCCATGATAACCTAACTGCGTGGTGTTGTCTGTCTGATGCCAACAGAAACAGGAACAGACAGACAAACAGACCGACAGACAGACAGATAGATAGATAGATAGATAGATAGATAGATAGATAGATAGATAGATAGATAGATAGATAGATAGATAGATAGATAGATAAATAGACAGAGAGAGAGATACATAAAGAAAGTGAGTGAGAGTGAGACAAACAGACAAACACAACAACAGGCAGAGACAGAGATAGATAAACAGACACACAGAGAGAGACAGAGACAAACAGCGACAGGGAAAGACAGAGATAGATACATAAACAGGCTTACAGATAGATAGATACGTATAGAGGGAGTGATTATTTAACGGATTGATAAGACGGACAGACAGAGCAACACAGAGAGAAAGAGAGAGAGAGAGAGAGAGAGAGAGAGACAGAAAGATGGATGGATGGATGGATGGACAGATATACGGACAGATACGCTGAAACCAAAACAATTGTGGGGGAAAACCAAAGATTTGAACGGTGGGGAAAAAACCAAAGATATAATCACAAAAAATGGAGAGAGGGTTGGGGGTGGAGGGGGTGGCGAAGGTTGAGGAGAGAACTGAGAAAATGGAGGTATTGTACAAATCAAAACTCTATAATCAATATAAACGAACTGTAAATATGAAAATCCTAAATCAGTAAACACACAGTTTTGTCCAGAGTTACCTCGACACATTTCGTTTCATACAGCAGGAACCGAAGAGAAAACGTCATTATAATACTACCACACGATACCTTCAGACCTGTCGTGACCCTTCCACGCTCACCATAGCCACAAACAATATACCACTGATTGGATATTGTGTTATTAACACATCAAACAACTAACTGTATCGTTTAATGAAGTTAAATGCGCACAGATGCCAAAAACAATAAAAAAAAAAAAAGGAAGGGAAAAAAAACTGATCAAAAATAGAACACTTTCAACGACGCATCACCAATTTCATCGAATGAAACATCTTCAGTGATCAATAAAGCGTCACACGTTGCCGTTATTCCAAAATATAGCAAAAGCAAAAATCTCTGGCCACAAACATTAGCCTTCACCACTCCCCCAGACTCCACTCCCCTCTCCTCAACCACTCCATGCATCTAAAAAAAAAATGACCAGTGAAAATTCCAGTTTGTATTCACTCCAAGCTAGAAACGAGGTAGGAGGGGGGAAAGTACGATGCCTTTTCCTGAAAATGCCAAAGAGGAAGGAAACATGCCAACAAGCTGACAGCCGTAATTGTGTGTTGTTTCAGCAAAGGTGAAAGTCATATAATTTTAGATCCGAAATGATGGACAACTCAGTGTACTAAATATAACAAACCTCATACTGATTCACCAATCATATGAATGTGTGTGTGTGTGTGTGTGTGTGTGTGTGTGTGTGTGTGTGTGAGAGAGAGAGAGAGAAGAGAGAGAGAGAGAGTGCGCGCGCACGTGTACGTGTACGTGTGTGTGTGTGTGTATGTGTGTATGTGCGTGCGTGCGTGCGTGTGCGTGCGTGCGCGCGCGCGCGCGTGTATGTATGTGTGTGTGTGCGTGCGTGGTGTGTGTGCATGTGTATGTGGTGTGAGACAAAGAGAGAGGCGGGGAAGGAGGGAAACTGACGAGCAGACAAAGAGAGTGACAGAAAGACACAGAGAAAGAGACAGACAGACAACGTAAGAGACAGAGACACAGAGAGAGACAGAAACAAAGAGAGGAGACAGACTAACAGACAGGGAGACAGGAGTGGGAGGAGAGAGAGAGAGACGGGGGGGGGAGAGAGAGAGAGAGAGAGAGACAGACAGACAGAGAGACAGAGAGAGAGAGAGGCACGCGAGCACGAACAGCACTCGCGGTGTGAATCGACTTTGTCCTCATGGCAGGCCACTCGTGTGCAGTGACCAGACAACACAGGTCTTCGATATATAACACTGCCATGAACGTGAAGCCAGAAAGAACAGTGCCTGTAGCGCGCTCCCTTGGGGAAGCCCAACTGTTAAAGCGAGAAAAAAAAGGCCAACAGATGACGTTCTCCAGAGCATGGCGGAACGACGGGCATCCCTGTGATGACTTGAATGCATATCTACCCACTATTTCGTGTTTCATTGATTTTGATTCTATCTCGTTTTTGTTTTTCCTTACGTGGACATCAACATCAGCACCAACACGTTCAGCAACTAAACACGCCTGACAACAACAGACACAGCACAACAGTTACAGTGTCCCCATCGGTCAGTCTTCATATGAGCTCCGTGTCCTTTCTCCAGGAAGGTAGGTGGACGCTGACCTGCAGCACCAACGGTGAAAAAACAGGACGATTATTCTCCACAGTGAATCTCATTCTTGTATTCTGGCATCCTCCGGAGCCGGAGGTAGACTGTGGCCGTGGACCTCACTGCCGGGACTGGCTGAGTCCTGTGGCTCTCGGTGAACTTTCAAAAAAAAGCAGAGCAGATTGGGAACGACAAGCTAGAAGACAGTCCTGTGTCGGCGCCCGTTCATTTTGGACGATGGTTGTGCCCAAATCAACAGATGATAAGCTTTGCAACATCTTCATGAAACAGCAACATCTTCATGAAACAGACACGACATTAAGAAATTAAAACAAGATTCCCCCCCCCCACACACACCACCAACCCCCACTCCCACCCCGCCCCATTCCCCATCCCCAAAGTGTCATTAAATTATTTTCAGTATGTTCCTGGTTTGGAGTTAAAGAAAAAACATTAGGGCGAAAAGAAGCTCGATGACAAGACGCTGGTATCTGGACCAGTAGAGAAGCTTAATGACAACACACAGACATCTGGACCAGCTGAAGATCAATGACATGATGCACAGTCATGAAGTATAGAAGGTTACCGATGATTGACGGTTGGGGGATAGCATGCCGGTCGTTGGACATACACGGCTTGAAGGTACTAAGGTACTACTGCTGGGTATCAGCTGCAGGAAGCTTTTGTTGCTGCAGAGGAAGGAAGAGGAGGAGAAGGAAGTTGTGCTTTTTTTTTTACATTGATGGAGCTGAACATGATATGGAAGTCCTGTGTTTTACACACCGATGAAGCTAGGTGTGAGATAAAAGAGTCCAGGTCGCTAGCCAATGGTGGAATTGATATAAGAGTCCAGGTATCCGTACTTCGTGTTTGGTATGACACAGGGGTCCAGGTGTGCACGTACTAGTGGGGGTTATGCATGATCCAAATGTCTAATTACCGAAGAAGTTGGGCGTGATACAAGGATCCATGATGAATGAAGCTGGGGATGAAGTGAAAGCCTGGGCATGCATGATCCTGATAAAGAGCTGGACATGATGTCATGGTCCAGCGGTCTCTAGATACTGATGGAATTGGGCACGATGTCCGGGTCCAGGTACTCGTAAGGAATGTTCAGTCTCCTGTTGCGTTCCTTGATCTTCTTGCTGATCTTGCTCAGGTCGCGCCGGAATCTGGAGGGAAAAGACGGAAAACAGTGTGACAGTTCTAACGTTTGCATGATGCAACATGTGAAACATACTCATGACGACTCAGGTTCATCAGCTGACAACTCCCATCTCCAGCCCCCATGAATTTCTTTGCTGGACATATGCAGCTTAACACTCGTTAAGGAGCAGAGTTGAAACACACAGACAAAAACTAACTGTGGAAAGAAGTTTAGTCTGAGTGAATGGTTACATAGGCAAACCACAGATAGCTCTGTTGTGAGTGTACTGACCTCAAGCAGTGTACAGGGTAAACATATCTAATTTCACTTGTGCCCTTACCTCAAGATCTGATCCTTAGCAAGTGGCGAGTAGTTTGGTCCCAACCAATACAATCAATTGTTTGATTTTGTATCCTCTTTTGACGTTTCTTTTGATGTCGTTGAAAACAGACTACAAACTATATATATTCTCAAAAGAATGCTTTCTTCTGAGCAAGCACATCAATCTGAACAAAATGACTACGCATTGTTCAGGAACAAAGCTATGCAAAGAAAAGTTATAAGACTAAAGATGAATCAGAGCACAGGCTACGTTAGAATTAAAATCAGGAGCACGATTTCTGTTATGTTTAAGCTGTTGACATTCCAACAGAGGACGAAAAGATGCGAGTAACATTTGAAAATATCAGTTCACAAAGTACTGAGGCATTTCATTTCATACAGTTATTCGGACAAACACGCACGTTTGCGCCGCACACACACACAAACACACACACACACACACACACACACACACACACACACACCCCCTACACACACACACACACACACACATACACACACACACACAGGCGCGCGCACACACACACACACACCAAGGTATAAGCACACTCACTCGTCCACGATCTCCCTGGCCCTGTCATCGAAGATGTACTGGACTTCAAAGTCGCCCAGGCTCTTGGTTCCCCGCTGGCTGAGGATCTTGGTGACGATCATGATGTCCAGCGTGGTGGGACGGTCCGGCAACGCCTTGATGATGTCCTCCTCTGTACACTCCGCCTGACACAGCCCAAGCCAGCCAGGGTTATACAGACAGACACACACACACACACACACACACACACACACACACACACACACACACACACACAAACACACAAACAAACAAACACACACACAAACACTCCCCCCACACTCCCCGCCACACACACACATATGCAGAAACTACCTTGGTCCTGGGTGGTTGTCCTCTCAGCAGTCCCGGGTAGTTGGGTGGAAAGCCATACTCGTCATACTGGGGGAAGTTGGTGGAGGCGTGAGACACGCTGCATGTATAGATGATGGTGGTCAGTATGGACACCAGCTGGTCAGTGTTGGTCAGCTCCCCATCGCCTGGAACACCCTGCAGGGGGTGGGAGAAAAGAAAAGGAGGAAGGGATTAGCGTGTCGTCAACGACGCAGTCGAGCAGGCTAGTCACTCGTTTAAGTTTCTGACAAGTTTGGTTAAGATCTGTTATTTCATTTTCACCAGCTAGTATTATACAAATCTTGTTTTGGACATTAATGAAGATTGGGGGGAAAAAAGAAGATGCAAGAAGCAGTACACAGTGTGCGTACACAGTGTGCGTGTGTGTGTGTGTGTGTGTGTGTGTGTGTGTGTGTGTGTGTGTGTGTGTGTGTGTGTGTGTGTGTGTGTGTGATTCTACCATAATAAATCTCTGGCCCTAACAGACACTCAGTTCAGAGCGACATATACTAACATCATATCTGATATATCTCTGTCCTTCTCCATTCCTCCCTCTCCCCCCCCCTCTCTCTCTCTCTCTCTCCACTACGCAAGCAAACCTAAAACACCTAAACCCAACGTATAAGACATAATAAGGTACCACCTGATCCCAACATCCACATCCCACACACCATGTATGCAGGACAAATAATACCACCTGACCCATCCCCCACCACCCCTCCCCCCACCAAACACCTGTCGTCAACAAATAGGATACGAAAACATTGCAACACACGTCACGTATAAGGGACAATAATGTTACAAGATATATAACCCTAATACAGTACAAAAATGTATATTCCAACTACCATACGTAACAGTCCTAACACACACACACACACACACACACACACACACACACACACACACACACACACACACACAAACACGTTAACCTAGCAAAGGTACGTTAACGTACCAAACGGTATCCCAAAGACCCATTCCCGACGTAGTAAGATACATTAAGGTATCAAGATACATCTCCCAACATCCACATCCGAAGCGTACGGTGTACTAACGTACTAAAATGATACTTGCAACACTCGCTCTCGACTAATAAGGTATGATAACTTACAGAAATATATAAACCCAACGCTTGTGGCACAACAATATATACACAGACGTATAAGGCGCAACAGTGTACTTGAAAATAACATACACTTACGGTATATGGAAAAATTACGTATCAAAGTATATTCTGTCAACATCCCCTCCAAAGGTAAATTGTACAATAGCGTACCAAAATATACATCCTCAACGTATGACGCACAACAGCATACCAAAAATACAACTCCTTTAAGCACATGGTACACAAAGGTACCAAAATAATTACCCCCAACGTATGACATACAGTAACGTACCAAAATATTCATCGTCCAAGGACTGAGGTACATTAATGTACCAAAATATTCACCCTAAACGTACAAGGCACGGTAATATAACAAAATACATTCACTCCACGTGTGAGGCACACGAACGTATCAAAAAACACACCCCGAATACCCATACATACAACAGGTAAGATAACCCACCAGCAGCCCCACTCCCCCCTTGTCGTTGTCACGGGGGTCTGACCAGTTCTGCCACCGCCCACGCCTGAATTTCCACATCCTCCGTCAGCTTGTCCAACGTGTCTGCACACACACACACACACACACACACACACACACACACACACACACGCACACAAGCACGCACGTACGCACAGACGCATACACACACACATTCTAAATGGGCGGGCGCAGGCGCGGGCGCGGCGCGTGCACACACACACACACACACCACACACACACACACACACACACACACACACACACTTACTGTTTACATTTCGCTATTTATTTCAGTCGACGAATTTCAGCTTCTCGAGTGTATTTCTGTGCAATTACATTCCCCCGTTTTTATTTTGTTCTTCTTCCACTGTTGTCGACTGTTTGATGTGTCCTTCACTCAATCATTACTCTGTCATTGATCCCATCTTCTTGAGTCGGCGTCTTTTCAGCTGGTCTAATGTCTCTTGACACTTAAATCTCCTGTCTGGTTTTTTACCTCTTCTTGAGTTGGTTACGTGTGTATGACCACTGCCTTCTTAACTTCGACGTTGGCAATTCGAACTCGGCTAACGGCCAAAATTAAAATCGTTAGTCTGCTACCTATTCTAATGCATCAAGGTACTGGTGGCATACGAATGTGGTAGTAAACCTGGAAAACATAAAAAAGGAACAAAGTTTTTGGACGACAAGGCCTCTCAGGGGACAGTAGCAAGCAGAACAATACACATACGGCCCAGTGCACTAGCATACCATGAGATCACACCATAGTATGTCACTAGTGACACTAAACACAACACAGCACCATACTACACAACACAATACACATGATTACCATACTAATAACAATGGACAGGATTACCATACTAAAACAACAATGGACAGGATTTCTTGGGCGTAGTATTCTTATATGAACTAGCTCAAAACGTCTTACAATAATTAGAAACTATAACGAACAAACACTACACTACACTACACCACACTACACTACACCACACCACACCACACCACACTACGCTACACCACACCACACCACACTACACTACACACCACACTAAACCACACACCACACCACACCACACCACACTACACTACATACCACACTACACTACTCTACACCACACTACACTACACTACACTACACCACACTACATTACACTACACTACTACACTACACTACACCACCCACACTACAGTACATCACACTACACTACACTACACTACACCACACTACAGTACACCTACACTACACTACACCACACTACACTACATCACACCACACTACACTACATTACACTACACCACGGTACACTATACTGCACAACACAACAACACTACACCACACCACAGTACATTACACTACACTGCACCACAGTACATTACACAACACCACACTACTGTACACTATACCACAGTACACTACATTTGTCAGGTGCAAGGTATATGGCTGAACAAGCTTGGGACACGTTCTCCCCACCCCCCCTCCACCCTCACCGGGATTATTCTCGTTTTACGTTCTGCTTCCTTTGTGTCGTCATTTGTGTTAAGGCGATTCGGTGTCGTAAGCAGTATTTTTTTTGGAGTTATTGGCAAGTGATTATGTCATCATGGGAACAAGAATTACCCTACATGGTTTTCTTTTACATACAAGACACGACACGACACGACACGACACGACGACACACGACACAATACCACGCTATACAGACTACTGCATGACGAACATGACGAACAGACGACTGTCTGTCTGCTGCGTGTTTACCGTAGTAGAGTGCGACGTAAGCAGAGACGTATTTGTTGATGGCCTCGTAGTGCATTAGAGCGTCATGGCGAAAGTGGTAACAGGGGAGGACGTTTGGGTCGTCCAGCTGGGGACAACAAAACAGATTTTAGTCATCGCTCCGTGGTCACTTTCTCCTTCTTTTTCTTCTTCTTCTCTCTCTCTCTCTCTCTCTCTCTTTCTCTTCGCGACTTCGCGACATAAAGTCTCTCTCTCTCTCTCTCTCTCTCTCTCTCTCTCTCTCTCTCTCTCTCTCTCTCTCTCTCCTTCTTCCCCTTTTACAAGAGAAAGTCCTCTCTCTCCAAAATGAAACTGGTACCACCAGAGCTAACATTGTACTGGGCCATTAAAAAAAATAAACCAGAGGAAAGTTCATGACCTCAACAGGCTTCTCCCCAACTCTGAAGGTGCAACTTGCTCAAATGGAAAGGCCGGGACCACATCCTCTTCATTGATGCATCTATAACAGTATCGCTCATTTTTTTTCCAAACAAACACCCCAGGTGTCTGCATACCTCGGGCCTGGTTGACGCCGGATTATATTATGAAATGAAGCGTGGAGTACAGCTCGCCATGTGGTTACAGACCTGAACGGAAATCTACATCATCTTTAAATCCAAATCTTCATCAGGTCATCACAAGAACAAAACAAGCTCTTTGTTGGATCTTGTGGTGAACTCGATTGTGATTTCCTGCCCCCACCCACGCATGTGGGGAGTTCGCAGTCTTTGGCATCGGCAATTTCGTCGAAACTGTTAATGCACTGACGTGGAGGCGCACTGTCGGAAGGGAAGGCTCTCACTCACGTAGGCTGAGGACTGAACAAACACTGTCGTCAACATGGGGGCCTAGCAGGTGGTGGTCTAGGTATGTTACATCAGAACAGGCACCGATGTGACTTGGCAGCAATGCAGCGTCATCTCTCTTCCTTGAGGGTGTCCACAGACACATACACTAGACTTCGCGTGACCTTTCCGGCCTGGTTCTCTCTTTCCACCATCTTGCAGGGATCAGCTGGCATCGACTGCAGCATTGTTTACACTTCGCGCCGAGCTTCTTGCTAGCGACACAATGGACATCTGGTAAGCAAGCAAACATATCACTGTGTGTGTGCGTGCGTGCGAACGTGTGAGTGATTGTGTGTGTTTGTGCGTGCGTGCGAACGCGTGTGCGTGCTGTGTGTGTGTGTGTGTGTGTGTATGTGTGTGTGTGTGTGTGTGTGTGTGTGTGTGTGTATGTGTTTGTGTGTGTGTGTGTGCGTGTATGTCTGTGTATGTGTGTGCGTGTGTATGTGTGCGTGCGCGCGCGTGTGTGTGCGCGTGCGCGCGTGAGTGCATACGTGTATATGTGTGTGTGTGCGCGCGCGTTGTGCATGTGTGAGTGCGTGCGTGTGCTTAGGCATGTAAATTTTCTTGTAGTAAGCATATGTGCGTGTGTCAGGTGTGTCATGGTACGGTACTATTTCTGTAGCCAGGCTATGTGCTTCCAGGCATGTGTCATTTTGTGTGTGTGTGTGTGTGTGTGTGTGTGTGTGTGTGTGTGTGTGTGTGTGTGTGTGTGTGTGTGTGTGTGTGTCGTATGTGGTGGTTGAGATGGTTGGGTACGTTTTTAAAAGTCGATGGGGGTGCCTCATGTCGACGACTGGATATCGTTTGTTCCCTGCTGACTGTGGTGTTGAGGGGCGCAAGAGGACACCAACCCGGGTGTGGCTATGTTGTGGAGCCAGAATAAGCAGCGTGGGAGCAATGTCCAAGAATGAACACAATACACGAGGCATTACAATTACAATACAAAAAAAAAACGGGGGAAACAAATTTCCAATGGTTCTGCTGGCTTCTGTCGAGTATCCTACAACAATCTTTGATAACTTTCTTGGCCGTATTCCTTTCAGTGTTGTTTGTTTGATCTCTACGCACCACAATGTTTTGTGATGAAAGCCTGTCCCTACGCACCACAATGTTTTTGTGATGAAAGCTACAAAGACTTAAAAGTCGGTGAAATTTCTCTCTCGCGCTCTCTCTCTCTCTCTCTGATGCAAAGAGGAAGATCAAATCATTGAGAGAATCAATCAAAAGCGGAATATACAGAACGAAATCTCTTTTTTCTTGTCTTACATTTGACATTCAGAAAATGGAAACAGTACAGAAACACAAAAATCGTCATTTTTCATTTGTACGTGAATATGGAAATCACGAAACGCATAATATACAAAATTCATCGCTTCAAAAAAAAAATAAACGATGCACATTTCAGAGAGAAAGAGAGAGAGAGAGAGAGAGAGAGAGGGAGAGTAGGGGGTGGGGGGGAGAGAAAGAGTGAGAGAGAGAGAGAGAGAGAGATAGAGACAGACATGAAAAAAAGAGAGGCCCCAATGAAAAAAAAATCAACACATCGATTCCAAAAAAGCAAGAAACCCTTTCTTTGTTTCAGGTCATTGGGCAGAGTGCCCTGAACGTCCAGCCTCCACGAGTTGATGCTGTAACACAGTAACAACATGGCCTGCACTTACTGACACCATCAACACACACACACACGCACACACACACACACACAGAGATACACACACACGTGCGCGCGCGCGCGCGCGCGCACGCACGCACACACACACACACACACACACACACACCCACACACACACACACACACACACACCGCACACACAAAATCACAATACATATGACACGAAGATAAGAGAAAGACAACAAGGAATAAGAAACAGAGACAGACAGACAGACAGACTGACATACAGAGAGGAAACAACATTCTTAAAAAAACAATGGAATATCATTACCAAAGCGCCTTTCCTTACATGCAGTCTGTCTGGGTCGGGAAAAAAGTAAACTAAGCGAGAGACAAAAGGGAACAAAAACAATGCAAGATTTGAATAATCAATTTCGGAGCATGCATCCAGCAATTGTTTCGTTCCCCACTGGAATCTCCCGCGAGGCTGTATCGGTACAGGGGGATTTTTTTCCCCCTCGAAGTTCACACTGGTTTCTGATACCCAATTCCCGAAAAACTCTTCAAATAAGACTACATAAACTGAAGTTGCAAATTCACGCATATTATCTTTTACATACGTAAAATCCCATCACTAACTTTCGTGAGAGAAGGCTTGTTTGGTCCATTCGTATAAATGACATACACATATAGCAGCACCCTCCCTGAAAAAATCGAAAGAACGACAGAGAAAAAAAAAAATGGAGTGACCGATACTCGTCTTAATGACACCGGAAAACAACGGAATGTAGCGTCAGCAGGCAGCTCTTCAGCTGGCTCTCTCCAGGTGTGGCACCTTTTGTGTTACTACTACAGCGTGAGTTGTAAAGCGCTTCCAGCGTGGTCTCTGACACTACTATACCATGCTACTCGTCTCTTGCCATCTCACTTCAGCTCCCCCCGTCGCCTCCCCTGCAACCTCGCTAACCTACCTCTTTGGTTTTTTTTCGCAATGTAATCTTAGCAGTGCTGTTTCCCTTAGGCAAGGTGTGTATTCTTTGCTTAATTAAAACCCGTCAGCTGCATGTAGGCATTGTATTTGGTCAGCGTGAAATGACAGATCAACTCTCTTGATTTTTGGTTTTAAACTATATTAGATACACAGTGTGTTATTTATTTCTGAATGTGTATATATTGAGAGAGAGAGAGAGATGGAGAGAGAGAGAGAGAGAGAGAATTAAATGTATCCCTTTGATTTAGTTCAAGAACGAGCAAATAGTGGAAACAAGACTTCTTTTTTTTGTTTTTTGTTTTTTCATCTACTCATCCCCACAATTGAAAATTACTACGGAATTCTTAGCCCTGCTAACGTAAACATTTTCATGAGGTGGAGATACAATCTGTACTGCAAAGAATCTCCGCATTCCCAGGGAGCAAAAGGATGTACGCTGAACGTTCACCCATTCCCTTGCCCCAGCACAGAGCAGCTGACACAGCATGTTGAACATGCTGACTGAGAAATGCAGCATCCAGAGTGAAACAGGGCAACAGAGGAAATAATTCCTCACATACAGGCTCAGCCAGGATTGTCCTGCTGCAGCTCCAGCACTCCACATGGAGCAGCCAGTGTCAGGTCATCATGGGCAACTCGCCAGGGGGAGGCACTGCACCGCTGTCCAGTCACTTTGATAGTTCTTACGCAAATCTAATTTTCAATGGGTGAAGAAGCGATTGTGGTGCTTACTGTGTAATGAAACACTCAGAAAAAGAAAAATCTTACTGAAGGCTGGGGTGTATACGACATTTCGGCGCCAATATTCCACTGCAGACTCCCTCTTCCATCCGATTTCGCATCTGATTTTCTTTGTGGATTTTTTTTTTCATTTGATCCAACTGAGGTAAGAAATTTGACAAAATTTCTTTTAGAAGTATTCACAGTAAAAATGGGTGCACAGTTTACAAAACTTTTATGACCCAGTTTGGACTGATATTCCCAAACTCAATGTTTACCAAAGATTGTTGCATGAGTAACGTTAAAAAACAAATACTTAATGTCAAACCTCACTTTTATTTCACAGTGGTTATCCGCTTCGATCAAGCAGAATTCACTCATCATACTATCAGTAAGGTAAATTTCCCATGTATCTCCTTTTAACTCCCCCCTCCCTCAAAAAAAAACAAAACAAAACAAAAACAAAAAAAAAAAAACACATTAAATTCCAGGAGTCAGTCCGTAAGCCCATGCTGGCAAATGAACTTGCTTGCAACAAAGCCAGAATCTCCTTTTCTCTTTTAAGGACAAGGAGACATTAACTTCACATTCTTTTTTACTTCACCACATGTGTTTTACAGACAGTAACTCCTTGAAAATGTTGCCTCAGTTTTTCCAAACTTTTGTTGACTGTAAAAAATCCTGTTTTAGCTTGGCCTTTTTCAGTTGCGGGAATTCATTTGGCTTGAGATCTTGGAACTGTCACTGACACACTGTTTTGACTGTAAAACTGGTTTGAGTCCTGTAATGGCCTGTGTAGTTGGCCGGGTTGTAAACAACGGGACATGTTCTCTCTGACAACATGATGAAAGCATCAGTAGAGAGAACACACGAAGTCATGAAAAAGTTCAATAAAACATATATTTCATCAAAGTTTATGTACATTCTTGACATTTGAACATCCATGGTGGTATGATGCAAAATGCCCTCCCCTCACTTTTTCTAACAGTGATTGGGAAAAACCCAAAAAAACCAAAAAAAAAAAAAAAAAAAAAGAAAGGAAAGAAGAAAAGCACTCTCCACATTATCTGAAAGTCTACACATAATGACCCCCCCCCCCCCCCCCCCCCCCAAATCCTCAGAATGAGTCATCTATATGAATTCATTCTCTAGGGTATGTCTGACACCCCCCCCCCCCCACACACACACACACACACCACACACACACACCTGTGTGCCACATATCCCAGTCAGTTAGTTCAGGCTGAGCAGAGCAAACAATTTTGACAGGAGTTGCCCACAAAATGACAAATGGTNCCCAACAAAGCTCACTAACATAGATTATAACTCCTGGTCCGATACGGTTATTATTATCGAAACCTGGAGTCTGTTTCGTCTCCATGTGACCGCGGAAACGGAAAAGAAAGGGGAAGGGAAGGAAGGGAAAGGAAAGAAGGAAAGTGGTGATTGACATCCTCTGACTTTCGGTTTTTTAAGAAAGAAGGAATGCATACCAGAAAACGGTGGTGTGCAAATACCATAGTATGTTTGTTTTGAGGTTTCCAAAAAAAAAAAAAAAACCAATCTAAAGGTGCCATCGAAGAAAAAAAGCAAAAAGAAAATAATGAAAGAGCATAAACAAGGCGAACATTTTCTGTTGTGGAAAAGTAGAAAATTACAAAGATTAACCCTGAAGACACAAGATGCTGAGGACAAGTTCTTGGGAATGAATCCACAAGGGACTAATTTTTATGAAATTTTAACAATGAAACAATAATTCCAAGGATAGTATATGAAGGCGCTTATATCACCACCCCCCCCCTATTTCTATAATCTGAGAGCATAAGAGCAAGCTTTGGTTATAATTTTAATTTATTGCAGTCATTTTGCAACAACAATCGCTGCATCGGTAAGTGGCATGGAATGGTGATTCGGTGGGACTTATCCTGGAATTATTGTTTCATCTGTGTAATTTAGTACCTGGGGAGGCATTGCCAAGAACTGGCCCTCAGAACTGGTGTCTTTAAGAGGGTTACTCTTTTTATATTTTCTTACTTTTCACAAGGAAAATGTAAGCTTGTTGTGCTCTTTTCATGATTTTCTTTGGAGGGTTATTAGTTGGCGGACCCTGCACCCCGGAGGAGGGGTAATAGGCGATGATAGATGATGATGATGATAATGATGATGATGATGGCTATGATGATGATGATGATGATTGCTGGTTGTGCGTATATAATTATTGTTCAAAGACGCTCAAATTTGACCAGAGGAATACTTAAGAACTTTTCTCAATTGAACGGACATTATTTTACTACTGAATTTGGGGAAGATGGGGGAAGAAAATGTTCAGCATGTCGTATTTGTTGTTTTTTTTTTTTTGTTGTATATTTTTACTTTGGCTGTTTTTTTTGTTTTGCTTTGTTTATTATCCGTTTATTGCTTGTGAATCCATTCTCTTTCATACAGGCACTATGGGCTTTCATTGAATAAACTTCCGCTTCCGTTTCCTGTTCCTCTCTTCTCTCTTATATCTCTCTTTCCCTATGTTTCTCAGTCTCTCTGCCGCACCCGCATGTGGGTGTGTGTGTGTGTGTGGCTGTGTGTGTGGTGGTGTTGTGTGTGTGTGGTGTGTTGTGGTGGTGGGTTTGTGCGCGTGCGTGCGTGCGTCCGTGTGTGTATGTTTGT
>JADBJO010001191.1:27500-37500 GCA_016801955.1 Conus betulinus
ATCAGCTGTCAGTTTGATACTAAACGTTGGCTGAATTTATGGTAGGCCTCAAAACGCTATTATGTGGTGTTTGGGTGCAAAATCTTCATTGTGGTGTGTGGCCACAAAAGCGAACTGAACTGAAAGTGGTAAGTGACCCTGCGAGAACGAAGGGGGTAAGGGGGGAAACGACGCGACATAATGATTCTCTCCCTTCTGCATCTGTGCACATACTAGTACCGAGCTACAGTGAAAGTCATCACAGATTCTCTCCCCTCGACATCTGTGCACATACTCGTACAGGGCTGTAGTGAAATTCGTAACGGATTTCTTCATTTTCTTCTTCCCCTTCTCCTCCTCCTCCTCCTACTCCTTTGTGTCTCGTGTCTCCTTTCATCTTCTCTTCGCCTTCTTCCTTTCTTCTCTCCTCCTTTTCTCCTCTTCCATCCTTTTCTGTTCTCTTTTCTCCTTTTGTTCTGATCCTTTCAGGTCTTTTTTCTTTAATCGTCTCCTTTCCTCTTGTCCTTTGTCTTTATTTCTCCTCATTTCATTGCATACTTTTCGACTCTTTCCTCTCCTCTACTCCTGTTTTTTTTTTTTCTCCTGCTTTCCTCCGTCATTCTCTTCTCCTTTTTTTTTCACTTCTTCTTTCATCATCCTCCACCCTTTCCCACTAGTAAGTCTGTCCCCCTTTCGTCTCCTTCCCTTTTTTTCTCCTCCTTTCTTTCTCCATTTTCTTTCTTCTTCTAACTTCTTCTCCCTCTTTCTTTGCTTCTCCTCCTCCTCCTACTTCTCCTCTTCCTCTTTGGTTTCTTGATTTTTCTTCTCTTCTTTCTCCTCTTCCTTCATTTCCTTACTGCCACCTCCCCCCCTCCCCACCTCCACCCCTCCGTTTCCACCTTCTCCTCTTATTTATCACCTCCTCTACCTCCTCCTCCTCCTTCCACTTCGTTTCTTTACATTTCTTCCTTCTTCTTCTCTTTTTCTATCTCCTCTCTTCTTCACTAATACATCTCCCCTTCTTCCTCGTCTTTTCTGTACTTCTCTTCTCTCTCCTCCTATACTCCTCATATACTACTTTATTTTTTCCTCCCCGTCTTCGTCATCCCCCTAAAAGTCTTTATTCTCCCCCACCCCCTTCTCCTCCTTTTCGTCCTCTCCCTCCTTTTCCTTCGTTTCGTTTTTCTTTTCTTTCTTCTTTTTTTTTTTCATATTCTTCGTTTTCCTTCTCTCTCTCCCCGCCCCTTGCCCGTCCCTGTTGGGATACCGGGGAGTTTTTTCCGTACCAATAACTGTCCAGTCCTGTGGAAACTGCCTTATGTCAATACTATGCCAGTAAGTACCCCCCTTTCTGTCACTCTCTTGAACTTTGCCTTCTTTCTCATTTTTGTCTGTCTTTAATGTTGTCCACTTTGGGGTTTATGTGTTCGTTCCTTTGTTTATTTGTTTGTTTGATTTTTGCCTTTGTGGGCAAATTTCCCTCGCCCTTGCCCTGGAAACTCTGCTTTGGGGCTTTTGTGTTCGTTCTTTTGCTTGTTTGTTTGATTTTGCCCTTAGTAGGCAATTCTCTCGTCTTTACTCTGGAAACTCTTTAAAACTTTATTTAAAGTTCCAGTTACAAGTTATGACATATCAGCTTTTGTTGTAGTCTAGCAACTTCGACGTGAACTGTGTACACAATGCCCATTCGGCGGGGTTTATTTTCCTATATGGCTTTCTTACGGTTTTGTTGTTGTTCTCTCCTCGTTTTTATTCTGGAAACTCTTAAAAACTTTTTTTTTTGAAAGTTCCAGTTACAAGTAATGACGTATCAGCTTTGTTGTAGTCTGGAACTTCGAAGTGAACAGTGTACACAATGCCCATTCGGCAGGATTTATTTTCCAATACGGCTTTCTTACGTTTCTGTTTGTTGTTTTTTTCTTTGTGGCATTTAAATGTTTTCCATTTATGTTTTATGTGTTTACATTTTATCTAATCTGGGAGTGATGATTCTATGAGAATGTCAAGCACTTTCAGCACCGCTTTGTTTTATCTTCTACAAGGATATACATAGCCCTCACTCTCTCTCTCTCTCTCTCTCTCTCTCTCTCTCTCTCTCTCTCTCTCTCTCTCCTCTGTCTCTCTCTCTCTGTCTCTCTCTCTCTGTCTCTGTCTGTCTGTCTGTCTGTCTGTCTATGTCTGTCTGTCTGTCTCTCGTCTCTCTCTCTCTCTCTCGTCTGTCTGTCTCTCTCTCTCTCTCGCTCTCTCTCTCTCTCTCCTCTCTCTCTCTCTCTCTCTCTCTGTCTCTCGTGTGTGTGTGTAATGAGTGTGTGTGTGTGTGTGTGTGTGTGTGTGTGTGTGGTGCGCGCGCGCGCATGGGGGGGGTGTATGAGAGAGAGAGAGAGAGAGAGAGAGAGAGAGAGAGAGAGAGAGATCCACTGATTTTGTGCAACTTGATTCTACCTGTTTAGGGGCAAATTTGGTGTCGGGTGTGCGGGGAGAACATCGCAGTGAATGAGAAGTCCTGAGGCAAAATGAAATCAGGTAAAACGTGATTGCACGAAACACGGTTCAGGTCTTCTCCCTCCATTCCTTCTTCTTCTCCTTCTGTTTCTTCTTCGCTGCTTGCTTTCTTGTTCTTCCTTTTTCTCGAGTTCGCTCTTACCATCTTGTTCTTTCTTCGTCTTCTTCTTCTTCTTCTCCTCTTTTCTTGTTTCTTTTGATCTCCCTTGCATTCTTGGGTGGATCCTCAAGCGTAGGCTCAAAGATTGTCCCCTACATTTTATACTGTTTGCATGACGTCTTTAGTTTTTCAGCAACTTTTTTTCCTCCCCATACTTTCGTTCGGTTTCATTTGCTACCCTTCACTGGCTGCTTTGGGGGGTGCTGCTGGATTCTTTTTTGAACCCTTGCTGGTGAGAACACCACGATATTATGAACTGTAGTGTGTCTCTATTTGACACCAGGAGCATAGGCACAACCAGCCGTGTCTCCCTCATAAGCTCCGATCCAGTGGACGAAAGGCCTCGAAGCAGGCAATACAAATAGATCTACCTTCAGAAAGGGAATACGATAGTTGCCTCATGCAGCTGGTGAGAAGTATTCATATCTGTAATATATTTTCTTAATTCTATGTTTCCAGTTTTCTCCCCCCGCCCCCCCCCCCCCCCCCCCACCCCCCCCCCCCCCCCCCCCCCCCCCCCCCCCCCATTCCTAAACTTTACCCAAGTAATTACTACGAAGACAGTTGAGTTGGTGGTCTGCGCCTGTTTTCCCCCACTATTAGATTGTTTGTATTTTCTTTCACTTTATTCAAGTTTAAAAGGCTGTGCCAGTCTTGAATAAAAGTTACTCTGTGTTAGGTTTTCTTGTGGGAGCAAAAGTTGTCATACTCGTTTATTGTTCCCTGCCTCACTTTTTTCCTGAATTTTGTTTCTGTTGTTTCCTTCTTCTATTTTTCCGTTATTCTTCTCTATCACGGGTCCTTTTTCCTTCCTTTTGTTATCCCTCCCTGTTCCATTCTGTCTGCAATTCTTTCTTCTATCTCTGCACCCCTTCCCTCTTCATTCAAAGTTTCTCCTCGTTCTCTTTCTGCTTATACCACTTCTTCTTTTCATTCACTTTTTTTTTGTTTGTTTGTTTTGTTTTCCGTTTCCTTCCCTTCCTTATCCTCTGTCCGTTTCCTTGTCATCCCCGCCCTCCTTACTTTTTTATACTACTCTTCTATCTCTTTCTTTTGTTCCATTTTTTTTTTTCCTTTCTGCCTTCCTCCTGTCTTTTCCTTCTTCTCTTACTTCTTTGCCTTTTCCTCTCTCTCTATAGCCCCCCCTCCCTCCTCGCCCTTACCTTCTCCACCATCCCCGTGCCTAACGACTTACCGCCCCTATAGCAGTCTCCTTTTTTTCCCCCCCCCCCCCCTTCCTGCTCCCCTCTCTATGTGCATGAGAGATCCTATTTCCATCTTTTTTTCATCATCATGACCATCACACTTAAATTCAACAGCTCTTCATGCACTTAACAACATTCCCGTTGAAACCACCACAAAAACGTTCCGTTCTACACGCAACACATATCAAAGTTTAACGTAATTTGCTACCATCGTGATAAAGGAGACGCCCCCCAAGGCATTAAATGAACAAAGCGTAACAGTGATCTCCTCGCAATGATTCTCCTATTCGTTCATCTATTTTCTCTCTCCTTGTCCATTCGAAAAAGTGTCATTTTTCCTTCTGTGTTTCTCTGTTCGCTAATTCTTTCCTTCCATCCTTGTGTGCGTATGTGTGTGTGTGTGTGTGTGTGTGTGTGCTGCCTCAATTTCTGTGCGCGCTGAGTGGCACCACTGCCATGCCGCCCATCTCAGACACCCATACGCCATTCCACTGGCATTCCTCACGGAGCAGTCAGCATCAGGTCGCCACAGAGCAACCCTCCAATGGAGACCCTGCATGACGGTATTGCTGACACATTTCATGCTGTTCGTCGTCTGTCCTTTGTTCTACTACTCGCACATTTCAATGCTGTTCCTCGTCTGTCCTTTGTCCTACTACTCAACTTTACATGTTATTCTCCTCCAACTTAGGAAAAAAAAAGTCTCCTTCCTAACCTCCACCGTCATGTGTCTTGTCTATATGGTAGATGAAGCGGATTTTAAAACGTAGAAGAATTGAAAGAGATGCGTACCTGTTTTAAACTTATAAATAATATATATATATATATATATAATATAATATATATATATATATATAATGCTGAACAATTAAGTAGTGGGGGAAAACAAGTGCAGGTTAACAATTCTTCCGTCATTATAGTAATGACTTGGCAAAGATTTGAATTTGAGAGAAAAAAAATGAAAATAAAGTAAATGGGAAAATGTATATCATAAGTATGAAAACCCTTCACTAGCTGCATGAGGAAACTATTGCAATCCCTCTCGAAGACAGATCATAAGTATGAAAACCCTTCACTAGCTGCATGACTCATCAAGGAGACACGGCTGATTGTCTGTGCTCTTGGCGTCAGATAGAGACACACCACAGTCCATAATTCTGTGGTGTTCCGACCGCCAAGGGTTCGAAAAGGAATCTAACAGCACCCCCAAAGCAGCCAGCGAAAGGTAGTAGAATTAAAACAAAACGAAAGTGTGGAGAGGAAAAAAGTTGTTGAAAACTAAAAACATTACGCAAACAGTATAAAATGTAGGGACAATCTTTGAGCCTATGCTTGAGGATCCATTTAAGGATGCAAAGGAGATCAAAAGATATGGAACAGTCTGAGTGGTCAGCTCTGCTGTTCAATAACCCAAGCATTGTCAGCGGCTAGAATTGTGCAGAACAACCTTTCCTTGGATCTCCTAAGAGATGCAATCACCCACTGATTGACCAAACAATATAATGCTGAACAATTAAGTAGTGGGGGAAAACAAGTGCAGGTTAAAAATTCTTCCATCATTATAGTAATGACTTGGCAAAGATTTGAAATTTGAGAAAAAAAAAAATGAAAATGAAGTAAATGGGAAATGTATATCATAAGTATGAAAAATCCTTCACTAGCTGCATGAGGAAACTATCGCAATCCTCTCGAAACAATCAAATGAATTTTGTAAATTTCCTCACAGATGGTGCATTGGTGCTTATCAAGATCTATATTTAATTGTTGTGAGGCATCTGTGTGTGGTGTGTGTGTGAGAGAGAGAGAGAGAGAGAGAGAGAGAGAGAGAGAGAGAGAGAGAGAGAACCAATGAATTTATACAACTTGATTTTCACCTGATTTTTGGAGCAAAAACGTGACGGATGTGCGGGGATAACGCCGCATTGGATGAAACGTCATTGGACAAAATGTGATTGAGAGAAACGTGACAGTGTGAAAAGTGGGGCACTGCTTCTCCTTCCCTTCCTTTTCCTCATCCTTCTTTTTCTTCTTTACTGCTTTTCTTTTTCTTTCTCTTCTTCTCTCCCTCGTTCTTCTCCATGCTCTGGTTGATGCTTTCGTACCATAGTGTTCAAGTATTTCGGCTGTTGGATTGATCCCTGGAGTCTTTTAGCCAGGGTACGACGACAACAACTCCTTTTCCTTTCCTTCCCTCTTCTCTTACTCGTTCTCCTTCATCATCTGTCCTTATCCTTCGTTTCCCCCCACTTGTCCCTACTTTCGTATTCTACTCTTCCATCTCTTTTTCTTCAGTTCCATTGTCTCCTTCTCCTCTTCTGCCTTTCCTCTTTCTCACCTTCTCTTTCTTCCTCGCCTTTCTTGCTTTTCTGTATTCTTTGGTTTTTTGCCCGCTGTCCTACCCCTTCCCCTCTCCTAACCCCCCTATCCCTACGTCTAACCGAGTTCCGGCCCTACCCCCGTCTCCTTTGTTCAGCCTTCCTGCCCTCCACCCCCAACCCCCTTTCCCAATTTGCATTTGAGATCCTGTTTCCATCCTTTTTCCTCATGATTATCACTCCGAAATTCAACAGATCTTTACGCGCGCCATAGAATATTCACATTGAAACCATCACGAAAGGTTCGTTTTACATATAACACGCGTGTACTTCTCATTTTGCTTCCCCCCCCCCCCCCCCCCCCCCCCCCCCCCCCTTCTTCCTCCTTTTTTTTGCACTGCCTCATTTTCTGTGGTGGTTTAGAAGTATTACTCCCCTGTAGCTCATTTGAGCCATCCCTTAAACCAGTTTACAGGCAGTCGTCAAGGACCAATCAATATCAGGTCGCCGTAAAGAAACCCACCGAAGGAAACGCTGCACTGCTTTACTGCTCACACATTTCGATGGTGTTCCTCTTCCGTCCCTATGCCTCCTGCTCAATTTTACATAGACGTCTTCTGTATACTGAGAATAGGTTTTTCCTCCTGACCTCCGTTGACTTACATCTCACTTGTCTATCATAGATAAGTGAATTTTCAAATACATGTGAGCTAAATCAGAAACTTGGCAGTTTAAAAACTTTGTAATAGAGACAGAGATGAAGAAGAAGAGAGACACTGACGAACAAAGTTCATCTAATTGCATCTTGGTGTTTAGGTGCTTAACTAGATCTACGTTCGCTTGTTGTGAGCCCCCACCCCCCACCCCCCCCCCCCCCCCACCTCTCTCTCTCTCTCTCTCTCTCTCTCTCTCTCTCTCTCTCTCTTCAGAGCAAAGATATGACTAGATTCACAATCGACAGCCGCTTTTTCTAGTCCCCATAGCTCAGAGCCGCATTATATAATCGGCTGAACCAAATTATTTGTGTTTTGTTTTAGTAATTTAATTCTATTGTTTACGACTATGGTGCTATGAATGTTCACACACCCCCTTCACAAGGGGCCTTGGCCTATCATGTGAATAAATCATCTGAATCTCTCTCTCTCTCTCTCTCTCTCACCTCTCTCTCTCTCTCTCTCTCTCTCTCTCTCTCTCTCTCTCTCTGTCTGTCTATCTGTTAGACAACCAATGACTTTACACATCTTGATTCTACCTTACTTGGGGCAAAACGTGGTGGACGTGCAGAGATGAACTCGCACCGGATGAAACGTGATTCGGCAATATATCATTAGGTGAAACGTGACTGCATGAAATAGGGTGCACTCCTTCTCCTTCAATTCCGACTGCTCCTTCCTTTTCTTCTTTACTGCTTTCATCCTTTCCCTTCTTCTCTAACTTGTTCTGACCCTCGATCTCGTTCTTCACCTCAACCTTCTCCTCTTCCTTCGTTTCCTTCTTCTCTTTCTCCGTCCTTTCCTTCTTCTCTCAATCCTGTTCCTTGCTTTCCTACTCCTCTTTTCTCTTTTTTTTTTCTCACCTGCATCTCTTCCTTCCTTCTCTGCTTCTTTTTCCTTCTCTCTCTCTCTCTCTCTCTCTCTCTCTCCATTTTCTTCCCTTCGTTCTGTTAATTTTCATATCCCTCTCTCCTTCTTCCTGTCATTATCCTCATAGTCTTTTTCTTCCTCCCTTTTTTAATGTCTACTCCTGTTTCTTTTCACTATTTTTCCATTCCCTCTTTTGCTACTCTTTTCCCTCCATCTTCTGTCCTTTTCCTTTTCTTTTTCCCTTACTTCCTTGCTTTACTATGCCACAATTCCCTCACTTTCTCTTCTCTTCCATTCTCTCCTTCTTGCTCTGCCGTTCCTTCTTCTGCTCTTCTGTTTCTTCTTCACCTTTTTTTTTTTTCTTTTCATGCATTCATTTGGTTTTTACCCACCTTTCTCCCTTGTCCCCCCCCCCCCCCCCCCCCCCCCCCCCCCCCCCCCCCCCCCCCCCCCCCCCATTATCTCCACGCTTAAACCGATTTCCGATCCTATTTCCTTCTTCTTGGTTCCCCTTTGATGCTCCCTTCCCTATTTGCATTTCAGATCCTGTTTCCATTACTTTCCTTAGGACCATCATTCAACAGATTTTCATGCACCACATTGAAAGCATCACAAAAGGTTAGTTTTACATATATAAAGAGCAGAAAAGCTTGAAATATTTACTACAATCGTAATAAAAAAAGATGCCTCGAACGCATTTGATATGAGTGAAGCATTATAGCGTTCTCCTCACAACTTATATAGCGCCTATTCTCGGCTAGACGCCAAGCTCTGAGCGCTTTACAATCAACACTCGTTTACACAACGGGCTGCCTACCTGGGTAGTGCCGACTGAGAGCTGCCAGCTGGCGCTTCATTCAGTCGTTTCCCGTGTCATCCAGTCAGTATCGTTCAATATCGATCACTCATTTTCCTTACTTCCTTCATTCTTTCCATTTCTCACTCAGGGTGCATGCTATGTGTAACGTGTCATCCATACAACGGCCAAACTGGCCTACTCTTCCGAATGTTGGTGATGGGATTTTACGTGTGTGCAAGATGTTATGCGTGCGTTCACACACGGAATCTCGGTTTATAGTCTCATTCGAAGGACTGTATGGGAAATGGAGTCAGAACCAATGTTAACTCCGAGGGAAAAATCCCCTGTACCGAAACGCCCCGGCGGAGGTTCGAACCCGGTCTGTCTGTCCGTGCGTAGTCAAAATGTGTTCCACTCGCTCCAGACAAAACTACTGGGCCGATCTTTCTGAAAATTTGCAGGTATGTTCAGTATGGGTCATGGATGATGCCCAATGTTTTACTTTACCGTTATAGTCGATACTAACGCTATAACGGCCCAAACGGGTTTTCCTCTCTAATGGAATATCTCACGCGTATTCAAGATAAAACTGGGAGTACGTTTATATGCTTTGCATCTTGTTCTTATTTGTCCTCATGTCCCTCCTCCTTCACTTCACGTCGCTCCACGTCACTTCAATTCAATTCAATAACATTTCATCACTCCACATGGAATCCGTTTTTTTTTTCGCACACAATCTTGTAACAAGAACGTCATACACTTAACAGAGATGTAACAAAATAAAAGACCTACCACATCGTCCATGAACGCGTGTTGGCCAGAGACATTACCATAAACTCCGAAAGGTAAACGAAAACACAAAAGTCAAGGCAATAGACGTTACACTTCTGTATACATAAGTACCCAAAACATAGGTCCACGAATCATTACCCTTATGCATTAACATGTTCCACCACAGGAACTTGAATACAGGTAAATGTACAAATAACGTACATTTCACACGACACAACAAATATCACAAAAAACATTATCCTGAAAAAAAATTCTAAAAATGGCATAATTTGGCTCATTCACTCACACACACACACACACACACACACACACACACACACACACACACACACACACACACACACACACACGTGCGCACTGGTTCGCACTCGCTCACCCCACCCCTACTTCCATCCTTCTTAACAAGCCCGCATTACGCGCGCACTCACACACTCTTGTATGCATGCACGCACCCGTCTGCCAATGAAGCGGGTGGGAACTCATCTACCCGTACCGCGTCACAACCCTAGGAGACTATTGCGCGCCATGGCTGAATGCGCTGATGGCTGTTGGAATGAAGAATTCATGTAACGAGATGTTCTTGTGCTTGGAGGTCTGACCGCCTACAACTGATGTTATCGTGTAATGGATGTTTTCATCTCCCAAATTGTCATGAGTCGGTCTGT
>JADBJO010001191.1:42500-45000 GCA_016801955.1 Conus betulinus
TGTGTGTATGTGTGTGTGTGTGCGTGCGTGCGAGCGAGCGTGCGAGCGTGCGTGCGTGCGTGCGTGTGTGTGTGTGTGTGTGTGTGTGTGTGTGTGTGTGTGTGTGTGTGTGTGTTTACCGTTTGGTGTGTTTATGCACAGGTTTATTTGTTTGTTCCTTTTTTTCCTTTCTCGCTCGTTGTTTTTTTATATTAGGTACATGGAGGTTCATGTGTCTTTTATGTTGTCTTTAAACATAACTGGCACAATTTACTTGCAATCCTCCGTCATTTTGGCCCATGTCATTTTTTTTTCTACACGTGTCACACTTGTAAAGCTGCTTCTTGTTGGTTGTTTCTCTTGCTGTGATCTGAGACGTACGTCTGAAGCTTGGAAAAACTTTCCTCTGGATAGATCAGAGATGTAAGTTTTCGTTTGAAGTTTGGGAGAGAATCTTTTTTGCAACGGCTAAAAGGTAAAAAAAAAAACGGAAAACACTAACGGACTAAATGGTTCATGCGATATTTCCAGCGTTTTCCTACACGTAGATGCACGAAATGGCTTTCGTGTTTTTCCCTTCAAGATAGCCGACAGGCAAACAAACACTAAAAGGAACAGAAACACGCCACTTTACAGCGAAAACAAAACGTCAATACTCACGTTAATACAGAGTGATGTGACCTTCAAGCCTGATGCGCGCGATGAT
This sequence comes from Conus betulinus, assembly GCA_016801955.1. NCBI lineage: Eukaryota > Metazoa > Mollusca > Gastropoda > Neogastropoda > Conidae > Conus > Conus betulinus. The sequence goes on from JADBJO010001191.1 coordinate 43,186, forward strand.
TCCCCTTGGGAGCGGTCCGCGCAGGTTCTAAAATGAGCCCCCATTGCTGGAATGGCGTCAAACGGTTTGCGTCGGGTGCCACTGATAGGTTGGGGCTCTGTTGACAGAGATCGCTTGATTCTCCACTATCCTGTTTTCCTGTTTTTCTCTGTATCGTTGCGATGGCCGTATTTGTCTGTTTCCTATAACCTGTTGATTTCTCAGTAGTCTGCTTGCTGCGCATACCACATCAAGCAGGAGTCAGCAGGTATCAAGGGGAACGAAAGAGCGGTCAAAGTACAAGCCACGCTCGTCCATGCTACTGTCTTCTTCCTCTTCTCCCTTAAAGTCCGTGAGAGTCACTGAGGCGCTGCACCGGGGAACTGTTCTGCAGACAGCTTACTCCAGCTCTGTTGCGTGTGTGTCGAACCTGGGTCTTTGAGAATGGTTTTCCCTGCAAATGGTTGTTTTGGTATGTTGTCAGTCCATTGTTTTGTTTCTGCCTGTCTCCCCATCTCTGTCTGTCTGTCTGTCTGTCTCTCTCTCTCTCTCTCTCTCTCTCTCTCTCTCTCTCTCTCTCTCCTCCCTCTCTCTCTCTCTTCCTCTCTTTTTCCTCTCTCTCTTTTCCTCTCTCTCTCTCTTCCTCTCTCTCTCTCTCTTTCTCTCTCTCTCTCTCCCTCCCTCCCTCCCTCCTCTCTCTCTCTCTCTCTCTCTCTCTCTCTCTCTCTCTCTCTCTCTCGACAGTTCCCTTGCAGAATTGTTTTAGCAAAGCGCTTAGATCTTGTAATATGGCCATACAAACGTAGTTTTCCTTATTCACCGATGTCAGCATGTCTTGATACGGTCCACTGTGCTGCTGGAGGGTTTGGTGAACTTCTTCGTTGGTGAGTTGACCAGTGTATCTGATGTGTAGTATGTTACCGTGACACCTCAATCACATCGCTTGGGTTGTTCTTCCACATCTGCTGTGAGGGTTCCTCACATGGTAAAGTTCTTCTGATCAGTTATGGTGGCATATAGGCTGCATAAGGCCAGAACTACTGTTTTCACACCAGACCAGTGATCGCGGCAGTGATGACTCAAAATGCGGCAGTGATAACTCAAAATTGAAGTATGAATGATCACCGCTAATTTCACATTAAAAACAGTTAAATATGTGATAAGAACTACTTTCGCGTAAAAATAACTATTTTGGGTTCCTAATTATCGCGTGCCAACAACTAACTAACCATATTTATGTGGCAAATAAGTATTTTCATGAGAGAATTAGCTGTTCCTGTGTGTTAAATATCTGTTTTTTGTGTCACGTTTTGCTATTCAAGCGTGGAAGCAGTTTTCGTGTCATACTATTTTGTTTAAAGAAATCAGTAGTAATCTTCACAATTCTCGTGAATACGACAATACTAAGAAAATAGAACGAAGCAGGCCCACAGAACTGTTAGAAAACGAGGCAAAACACAAATGAACTCACAAAACAAGATGCAAAACCAGCTCATTTAATGCACACTTCCACAAATGAATGTTGAACAAGATGATGTGGGTTTTTTTTTCAGACATTACAAAACAGCAGACCTAATACTGTAATCAAAGCAAATGTTCCCAGAGTTAAAAAAACAACAACAGTGGTTACAACTTTTTGACAGTAATATACATCCATAGATCCATACTGCAATTTTCAATAAGAGGGAGAGACGCGCAGGGCACAGGGAGTAGGCGAATTTAGCAGGCAAACACCAGCACACAGGTCCAGACACTGTGACAGCCTTTGAATAGCAAGGTTAGACATCAGCAGTGTCGCCGCGTGTCAACAGCAATATAAGATACAGCACTTTTCGC
>JADBJO010001191.1:50000-57500 GCA_016801955.1 Conus betulinus
CCCTACCTTCTCCAGGGCTTTTGGTTCGCCCTTCCTTCTTCAGAGTTTTGGGCTCGCCCTTCCTTCTCCAGAGTTTTTGGCTCGCCCTTCCTTCTCCAAAGTTACTGGCTCGCCATTCCAACTCCAGAGTTTTTGGCTCGCCCTGCCTTCTCCAGAGTTTTAAGCTCGCCCTGCCTTCTCCAGAGTTTTAAGCTCGCCCTGTCTTCTCTAGAGTTTTTTAGGCTCGCCCTGCCTTCTCCAGAGTTTTTTAAGCTCGCCCTGCCTTCTCCAGAGTTTTTGGCTCGCCCTGCCCTTCTCCAGAGTTTTAAGCTCGCCCTGCCTTCTCCAGAGTTTTAAGCTCGCCCTGCCTTCTCCAGAGTTTTTGGCTCGCCCTGCCTTCTCCAGAGTTTTTGGCTCGCCCTGCCTTCTCTAGAGTTTTAAGCTCGCCCTGCCTTCTCCAGAGTTTTAAGCTCGCCCTGCCTTCTCCAGAGTTTTTGGCTCGCCCTGCCTTCTCTAGAGTTTTAGGCTCGCGCCCTGCCTTCTCCAGAGTTTTAAGCTCGCCCTGCCTTCTAGAGAGTTTTAGGCTCGCCCTGCCTTCTCCACAGTTTTAAGCTCGCCCTGCCTTCTAGAGAGTTTTAGGCTCGCCCTGCCTTCTCCAGAGTTTTAGGCTCGCCCTGCCTTCTCCAGAGTTTTAAGCTCGCCCTGCCTTCTAGAGAGTTTTAGGCTCGCCCTGCCTTCTCCAGAGTTTCTTGTCTGAAAGGAAATTCTGGTGTCCGTCCATCACGCGTGCGCTGTGGACGAGGAACTAAATGTACCAAAGAACAGTGAAGAAAACAGCTCATGGACAGCGGACAATCCACGGAACTTTTTTTTTTTCCAACGCATCGAGCCAGAAAGAATGAACATAGATCGTTTTCATTCAGTTGTGGCTACATATGATGGTGTACTAAAGAATAAAAACAAAAGCAATGCATTTTTGAGAAGTTTCCCTTATGACCTCTACCGTCAATAAAAACAACATCTCTCTCGTTTGCATACAAAAAAATTAATGTGATGCGTAAAGGAAAATGGCTAATGGTATTGTGATTGAATGAATATGGTATGCATGTTTGAACTGGAAAGTTTGTTTGAAAAAAAAAAATCTTTCTAATAGTAAACAAAATATGAAATCAGTAAACGTACAGACACTGTGCCAGACATTGCCTAATTTCTGTTTCTTTCGTCTCTTTGTTCGATTAATCCATTGCCTAATTTCTGTTTCTTTTGTCTCTTTGTTCGATTGATCCATTGATCTGTTTACATACATGTGTAAAGCCACACCATTGGCTGAAATACTGCAGGCTTTTTCGCGAATGGTAAATGCTCTGTGTGCCTTTTACATGCTGATCATCTCAGGCTGGACGTACTGCGTCATATGAAATGGAACAAAAGTTGTGTTTGGTTGAGGAATATAACAATGAGTAAAAACAAACAACAAAACGTAGCCCTGGTTGTACAAAAGTGAATGAAGTAGAAACTAGTATCAATAAATAATCTTATTATATAAGTGAAACTAATATACAAAAAAAGTTTCCTATGTAAAGAAAAACAGTACACGGGTTTCACAAACATACCTTTTCTACATGCACCTCATAGGAGCTAATAGCGCTGAAAGTTGAAGGTTTTACAGCATTATCATGAAGCCAATGTCAGTGTGTAAACTCACACTGTACACAACCATCGTCTTAAGGTTGATGATCTTGATGTTTGTTGACTTACTTTTATTACGTGCAAATGTTTGAAATGCTACTGTGTCGGGTGTATTGAGAGTTGCCAGGTATGGTGTGTGTATGTTTGTGTGTTCGTGAGTGCGAACGTGCGCGCACGTGCGCGCGTGGCGTGCGTGCTGCTGCATGCGTGCGTGCGTGTGTCTGTGTGTGTGTGTGAGAGAGTGTGCGTGCGTACATGCTTACACGCGCGCGCGCGCGCGCGCGCGCGCGCGTGTGTGTGTGTGTGTGTGTGTGTGTGTGTGTGTGTGTGCGTGTGTACATGTGTGTGTGTGTGTGTGTGTGTGTGTGTGTGTGTGTGTGTGTGTGTGTGTGTGTGTGTGTGTGTGTGCAGAGGGGGGGGGGGGGGGGGGGGGGCTGCGCGCGCTCGCGAGTGCGTTGCGTGTGTGCGTGCGTGCGAGCCTGTTTGTTTGCGTGTGCGTGCGTGCGTGCGTGTGTGTGTGTGTGTGTGTGTGTGTGTGTGTGTGTGTGTGTGTGTGTGTGTGTGTGTGTGTGTGTGTGTGTGTTTCCTCTTTGGTAGATTTGTGTGCATGTTAACCTCGCCTGTTTGTTCATTTGATTGCTCTGTTCTGTTTTCTGTGTTTGTACGTTAAGTAGATCAACGTTCATGTGTGTGTTTTTGTTTGTTTATAAATACCCTTGCTACAGTTTGATTGCAATGCTCTGTTTTCTTGATCCACGTCAGAATCTCTCGCTTTCCTTTTTTCACATTGGCCGCACTAGTAAAGCTGCTTTTTGTAAGTTGTTCTTTTGCAATGATCTTAGATGTACGTTTGAAGTTGAAAAAAAACTTTTCTTGTGCAAGGATTAGAGATGTAAGGATTTCGTTTGAAGCTGAAGGAGGAGAAAACATTCTTTGCAAGAGGAAACAGGGAGAAAAAAAAATTAAGAGGAAATAGGTAAGAAAAAAAAAAAATAAGTGCCAGACCAAACAGCACATGCGATGTTTCCAGCGTTTTCTGTCTTCTAACATGCAGATGCACGAACTCGCTTTCAATTTTTTCCCCTCAAGATGGCCGACAGGCAAACAAGGACGACAAGGAAGAGAAACACGCCACTTTGCAGCGAAACGAAACGTCCATACACACGACAGTGCATGGTGATGTCACCTGTAAACCTGATTGCCCGCGAAGATACGTTTTGGGGGAGCGACCCTGCGCAGGTTCTGAACGAGCCATGGAGCGAAAGTTCCCCTCACGCGCCGCGTGACGTCACACGGTCGGCGTCGGGTGTTGCTGATAGTAGAGGTTCTGTAGAAAAAAGGATACACCCGAAGGTGCGAGTAGGACCCAGAGAAGTACTGTCCTCAACTGCCGGACAAACTGGGAACCATCCTGCACCATCCTTGGAATACCTGTGTTGTGTTCATATAGGGTGCAGCCATGTACAGGGCATTCCATTAAACACGTGAAGGGACACGACTGGCAGACGGCATTGTGTGATGGCCACTGGAAGTGACGCGACAGAACCTCCACGGGAGCGTTCCCATGGGTGTGCCAGCCCATATCTCATGACTGCAGAGTCCACTGGCGAGCCCCTCCCCCCCCCCCCCCCCCCCCCCCCCCCCCCCCCAAGAAAAGAAGAAAAAAAAGAAAAACAAAAAAAACAAAAAAAAAAACGCCAGCGTCACACTGTTCGGGTAGGGTGTTGCTGACAGTGGAGGTTCTGTACTTATAGACGGTTTGATTCTCCTCTACATTTTGTTTTTCAGATAATGTTCAAGACTGGGGACAATGCACACCACGTCGGTGATGTTAATGTTTCTGTGCCGGTACACTTCAGCTGAATACATTGTATTCTTAACTCTTTATTTTTTTTTCTGTTACTGACATTGTTGACAGTGCGAAGACTTCTAAATTCTACAAGAAATGTTGCTTGTAAAACAAACTTTTCGACATTTCATATTCAATATGTGGTTACAAAAACGATAACGGTTTATGTTTTCCAATTCATTATTGTGCCCAGTTTGGCAGCGTTCTTCACTAATGACCTAAGGTTGATACCCTGAAACCTGTTTGCTTTTCAAGCAGCTTTGCCACTCATTGAGCGTGTGTATAGACATACTGGCCCCCTCTTAATCATTTTGAGCTTATTGACGTTAAAACTTTGAAGAAAATATTATTAACTACAGCATCAACATCATGTAAAACTATATATCCCACGAGCATTGTATCATTGGGTTATTGCGACATATTGGTCCACTTTATTACCGAAATTATCCATGATTCACCGTAGTCTGACTGTTTTCTATCGATGTTTGAGTATGCTATTTGTACACTCTATTACAAAGAACCTTTAGCTGGATCCAAACTGTCTGAAAAACAAGCCATAGACATGGATCCAATCAGCCTTTCTTGGAATGTTGACAGACTCATTTTCCCACTAGTCCTTGCGTACGTGGTAAGAAATACACTTTTTAACTCTCACCTACCGACATGGCTGCATCGGCAATCTGGTTCAATTGCAGTTTGAGTCTCACTGGACAAGCCGAACAAACAGAAATACGACTATTTATTACCTATTCATTCTCAAACATCAATCATGCAGTGGTGTTTGCTATGGATCTGTCCTTTGGCATATTCTTTTTTTGGATTTATGCCACTCCAGTGTCTGAGATCATTGACCATCACGATCTTTCTCACCAGAGGCTTGGTGCTGGCACCAAGCTTCATATTCAGCTTTCATTACTGGACCTGTAGATTTGAGACAAATTATCATGATTGTTTCTTACGATGATCGATCTACAAAGCAGGCAACAATCATGTGGAGAAAAAACCCAATACGGCCTTGCTGCCACTTTGTCTCATTCAAATATGAATCATCATTTACAAATTCTGATAATGGTTTACATTCTTTTTTAACCACTACTACAACCATCTTGGTTCTCCACCTTTTGTTCCTCTTCACCAACGATGTCTTATTCAGTGTTAAAAAAAACAGCCTTCAAGAAAACAGCTTCGAAATACTTACTGCGTTATATTGTGTGTGGTTCATGTGAACAAAGCTATAGTTTAGGAGCCCTTTATTTTGATGCAGACGTTCATTGTTGAAACACTTCTAACGTCTTCTCTCAACACAGGTGACAAACACTTTGTGTAAAAATAGTCTTTGACTCACATGTGTAATTAAAGCGAACAGATGTGATCACCATCTCTCTCTCTCTCTCTCTTTCCATCTCTCTTTCCGCTCCTTCGCTACCTCACGACGTCACCGCCGTTTCTCTCTCTCTCTCTATATCTCTCTCTTCTCTCTCTCTCCTCTCTCTCTCTCTCTCTCACATCCCTCCTTCGACTCCCTCACGACCTCACCCGCCGTTCTCTCTCTCACTCTGTCTCTCTATCTCTCGGTCTCTCTCTTCTGTCTCTCTCTCTGTCTCTCTATCTCTCTCACTCTGTCTCTCTCTCTGTTCTCTCTCTGTCTCTCTCTCTCTGTTGGCTCTGGGCTCTATCTCTGTCTCTCTCTCTCTCTGTCTCTGGTCTCTCTCTCTCTTGTCTCTCTCTATCTCTCTCTCTCTCTCTCTCTCTCTCTCTATCTTCCATCCCTCCTTCGCTCCCTCACGACCTCAACCCGCCGTTCTCTAGCTCCTCTCTCTCTCTCTCTCTCTTCCTCGCTCTCTCTATCTCTCTCACTCACTCTGGCTCTGTATGTCTGTCTGTCTGCTGTCTGTTCTGTCTGTCTGTCTGTCTGTCTCTCTCTCTCCTCTATCTCTGTCTGTCTGTCTGTCTGTCTCTCTCTCTCTACTTATGATGCACTTTGGAATGCCCAGGAGACTTCTTTGTGAAGAAGAAAAAAAAAAAAAAAAAACTGTGACCAAAGTGTCTCATGGAACTAAATTTCGGGGATGAACTTCTCACCTAGATGCAGATGGTCGTTGCGCTAACTGGCAGAGACCACAGCTAATCAAAACTAGGACACTTGAGTCACGTCTGTTAAGAACAAAAGACTCTGGGCAAAAGAGGGAGAAAGGGGTGGAGGATAGGGAAGTTACTGATGAGTTGGAAGTAAGATGACAGGGGAACGGGACGTGAAGGCAGAGGAGAAAAGGGGGAAGCATGTGAGTGGGTTGGTAGAGGTAAGGACGGATGGGTAGTTAAGTCAGCTGGTTGAGGGGGGGGGGGGGGGGGGGGGGGGGGGGGGGGGGGGGGAGGGGCATATGGCACTGGCACTTAAGAAATAAAATGTAATATTCATATTTCAGAAGTGAGAAGTGAACTTGCAAATGTCGTCTGCAACTGGTAGTTTTGACTGCTGTTCACATATGTGCATCTGATGCCTATTCATATTTCAGAAGTGAGAAGTGAACTTGCAAATGTCCTCTGCAACTGGTAGTTTGAATGCTGTTCACATATGCGCATGTGTATTGCATGCGTATCACCACAAAGCTCTTCAATAATGATATTTGTCTGAGTGGGTATGTGAACGTGTTCAGTAGGGCACCTGTTACTTTCCTTTGTCTTCATTCAACTCTTTTTTTCGAGATCACCCGTAAAGCATGACATGTTTTATTATCAATTTGATGTCGATCGTGCTACAACATGAGTCGCTATTGTTGGAATGTTCATTCCATATCCCTCTCCTCCCTACCCAGCCTGTGCCCTTCGGCCCGTTGTTGCATGATGCCTTCATCACGCGTGAGTCAAATCGGCAAATTGCCTGTCTTATTAAAGGGGGTTTAGACTGAATTCATGCTTTGTTTCTCCTGATATCATCTCAATTCTGCTCGGAACAGGCCACCATAGAACTACACGTTGTTTTGATCTCTGTCGACATCCTAGTTTTCACAGCTACGTTCTCTTCGTCTGACCTCATCAATACATCGAATGACGTGAAAGTTTACAGGGCTGAATAGATCTGTTCCGGAACGCATGGTGAAGGGAAAAAAAAAAAAAAAAAAAAATTGCAACATTGATGCTGGACCTGTTCCGGAAACGCATTGGTGAGGGGATTAAAAAAATTACAACATCGATCAAAGCACATGTACCTCCTCTATAATGTATGTGTCTGGCTGGCTACCTGTTTTGGGCCTTAATACTGCCTTATAGAGAGAATGGTTTTGTTCGGCACAGAGAGACCGAGATGACGTCATTGAACCAAAGAGTTAGCGTAGTAGTTTATTCTTTTTCGACAATCTCATCCAGTTAATCCCTAATGAGATGGTAGCAGAGGTCTTATAAAAGCATGCGCAATGTTAGCAATGAAAAATATTCGTGCTGTTCACGCAGGGTTTTTCCATCTTCCTGCCACAATATCCAAATATAGCCTCTCCACTGTCCATTTCTGAGGTGGTTTCCAACATGCGAAGCGGAAAGACCACACACACGAGATGCACAGGCTAGCTGAATCAGCTCAAATGACATCTTCAAACCATTGAGCCTGTAGGTGAGTGTACCGAGCCATCACAGACCTCAAGGGTTTCATTAACTGCGGCTAAAATGTAGCTCATTGGGTCAAAATCCGAGAGGCCCTTAAATGGGCGACAGTTCCAGTCTATCTCCCCTGGAGGTGAAACAGTACACAACAAATGGATTCACACTTCGGAGTGTCACTCCATGCTGAAGGTAATGTGATATATTCACGCCGAAATGTATTTCAGGTTTTCAATGACTTTACAAACAAAAACGGGAAAAAAAAAAAAGCCTGAATGTGTGTGTGTGTGTTGTTGTTGTTGTTGTTGTTGTTGTATTGTTGTTGTGTGAGTGTATGTACGTGTGTGTGTGTGTGTGTGTGTGTGTGTGTGTGCGTGTGCGTGCGTGGC
>JADBJO010001191.1:65000-70000 GCA_016801955.1 Conus betulinus
TACCGTTCCAAGAATAGCTTCGAATGTCGAATACCGGTTCCATTGGTGATGAAACATAAAAGAAAAAATGGCATAACAGAGTGTTTACAATTTTAGACTATTATCATAAAAGAAGAGAAGAGGACGATGTGGTTACATAGAACAAAAATAAAGGACAGATGAATTATAGGACAGTAACTATGAAAAAATTAGAGAAAATAACTAAAGTAATCTAACTTACGATTATGATTATAAAATGTTCCTTAATGGACTTTCCAAAGGTGTCTCGTTAATTTAACAAGAGAAATAACTGGCAACGAATCTAAAAAGTCAAACACATTAACATGCCCAGTGTCAGCACTTGGTATAACACCATTCAAAAAGGGTTTCGTTAGTTCACAATCAAAAATCACATGTTGAACTGAAAGATCCCCACGACATACACACACTAACAGTCTGGCAATACTTGGTTCGTAGGGAATTACATAAAAGTCTAAAAACCAGGCTTGAAACGGTCGGCTAATCGACACAAAGTTTGACAGAGTTTGCTGACGAGGTTTTGATGAGGAACTGTATTGACTCCAGAAATCCCTTTCGATGATATATGACTAATTTCCTTGTGTGACAAAGGACAGTCAACCTTAATACTACCTAATATATATTCTTTGCTCCCCTTTTTGCTGCTCTATCTGCTTGATCGTTAAAAATGAAGGAGGTGTGCGATGGGACCCACGAAAATACAACATTAGTACCTTTCATGTAAAGACAGTGCAACATGTACTTAATCTCAAATAATAATTCCTCTCTCTGTGTATTTTCAAAACAATGCAAACTTTTTAATACTGACTGTGAATCAACACAAAACAGGATATTAAATATTGAGACTGGCAAGGAAATTAAATAATTTAATGCCATCAGGACAGCAACAAGTTCAGCTGTAAATATGGAATGACCCTTACCTAAATAATATGATTTTTCAGCTTTGTGTAATCTGGAATTACAAAGCCAGATCCCGCACTACCATCATCAAGAACTGAGCCGTCAGTGTATACTTTCAAATAGTTAGTAAACTTTTCTTCCATGTCAATTTTGACAGATGCTGCTAACACATGCGGCGACATCGCTTTATTTAGATCAGAAGAAAAAAATGTTAACTTTTACTTCCGTTAGTTCCCAAGGGGGGTACCGGCGGAACCAGTACGCGAGGCGCTACCCTCGTGTGGGGGGTTAATCTTTGATGAATTAAAAACGTCCGAAACATATGAACGAAGCGTCTCTAAATTTGAATTTTTCTGTGCATTTTTTTCGAGAAATCAATGTCGGATCGTGTATTTAACTCTTCAAGGTCGTCCCACGGCAATCCGTCTCACTACATATTTTACAGAACTTATTTTCCTTTCTTTTCATCATCAGTGGCAAAAGGCCTGCTATCTTATATAAACTTCAGAGGACTTAGTGTGCACAGGACACACCCAGGGACAACTTTACAGCTTTACTGTCAATTCTTTGAAAATGCGATCGCGGAGCTGAAAAGAATACCTCCTGTCCGTAAGTCAATCTTGATCGAACAAGACTGGTTGCTAAATGCAACAAAACTTTGGATCCTGTCCCCATGGAGAGAGTGACTGACAATTTTTAGAAAATTCAAACTTTTCAAAGAAAACTTTAGTAACCGCTTTAGTAACTATCGAGTCTATATGTTTTTCCAGTTTAGTTTTGGTGTAAAGTAGGACGCCTAAAAAATTTTACTTTCAATTTTATAAAAAAATTTCCCGTCCTCCCAGAAAGAATATAGGCAAGTTAAGGGGCAACTAAAATTTTTACTTGGGTTATATCCATTGTTAAAGAGAGAACCAAATGTCTTCTTTTCAACAGAGAATTGAAAGCCGTTCAAATGCATATAACTATTTTAATTTATCCAGCTCGTTCTGAAAGAGCTTCGAATATAATTTATGTGACGTAAATTTGTTCTTTTCTTTAAAGATACATTAATCCATATTGCAATGTCATCAGCATATTGAGCTACCTTGATATATGATGAAAAACATGTACATAAGTCATATAGCATTACGTTGAATAACAAAGGGGAGATAATAGAACCTTGTGGAAATTCCCATATCTATAGAGTCTTGAGGATGATAAAGTCAGCCATGACAGAGACCGAGCTCTGATGTAGCCTTTGTGGTCGGCTCTGCTATAAACAACCTACATTCATTCAATGAGAAGCCACTCCTGCTGGCATGTCTCCCCTTCATCGGCTGTGCTATAAATAAACCTGACCAGGGGGTCAGTCTATTATAGAAAAAAAAAAGAAAGAAAGAAAAGAAAGTAGTGGGACAGGAACGAGAATAAAGGCACGAACCAGAACTTTCAAAAAAGGTGAATGTGTCGACGGTCCTAAATGGTTAAGGAGGGGAAAAGAGTGGGGTAAAACGAGCTGCTAGCGCAGACGTAGCGTCTGGCTCCACCAGAGGAATACCGAATGCTTCTGGAACCTTGAAAATCCGCTTCCAGGAACTGAACTTACATCCAGAACGCCACCATTCTATTTTAAAAAAAAGGGATCATTTTAGAATATATGCCATAGAGCAGTTTCGCCTCACCACAATAACGTAAAAAACAAATGTGGAAAATCTGCTGATTCGACCGTCATGGTGATGTGTTTCGTCATGTGTTACTTTGTCCTTCCTGGTCTAAATCTCTCTTCATGGGAACCAAAAAAGGGGGAACGCATTATGCTCTTTCAAACTGTGAATAGTTTGTTTTCTTCTTCTATGATAAAGAGCAAGCTGTTGTACTCTTTCTTTCTTCAAACAGTTGTTACTTTTTTTCTCCTCTCAAGAGAATCCGCTGAAAATGTTATAGGAGCGTACTTTAGTTTTCCGTTGGTTGATCAGAAGAAGAAGAAGAAGAGAAGGAGGAGAAGAAGGAGAGAGGAAGAAGAAGAAGAAGAGAGAAGAAGAAGAAGAAGAAGAAGAGAGAAGAAGAAGAAGATGATGATGATGATGATGATGATGATGATGATGATGATGAAGAAGAAGAAGAAGAAGAAGAAGAAGAAGAAGAAGAAGATAAGAAGAAGAAGAAGAAGAAGAAGAAAGACAGAAGAAGAAGAAGAAGAAGGAGGATGAAGACAACCTTCTCCACGAAGAAGAAGTCACTGCGAGGATGATTACAACATTCCCCGCTGAGTCACTGCGTCGTATTACTGTGACGTTTTAACAGCGTTGTATTATGTCACACTACCCCCATGGCCATGGCCAAAACTGGCACACAAATAGTCAGTGCAATGACAAGAATTCCTGGTTTCCGGCTGGAAAGATTCAGTGAAACGAGTGTACAAGTCACGTGATTGGGAAAAGCGTGCAGAGACGTGGAACACAGCCCGGTTCTGTGGGATCATGTAGTGCCCAGTGGTCTCACTGGCAGATGACGAAATTAGCGGTTAGATGTCGAAGGGTCAAATCCAAAGGGACTCTAGCATAACACCCCATCCCCCTTCCTCGCCTCCATTCCCGGTCCCCTACCCTCTCTCCTACTCTCCCTCTCAAGAAATACCACTTCGCTACCCATCTTACTGCGTCGTGTTTTTGGTGGTATCAGTGTCACGCAAGGGGGCCGGAATAGCTCAGTTTGTAGAGCGCAGCGCGGTCTCGTAATCCAAGGATTGCGGGTTCGAACCTCCGCCGGGCCGTTTCGGTACAGGGGGGACTTTTTCCCTCGGAGGTTAACATTAATTCTGACTCTATGTCCCATACAGTCCTTCGGATGAGACTATAAACCGAGGTTCCATGTGTGAAACGCACGCATAACATCTTGCGCACACGGAAAATCCCATCACCAACCTTCGGAAGAGAAGGCCAGTTTGGCGGTTGGTGTGGATGACACGTTACACATAGCATGCATCTTCCCGACGACGGAGTATGGCTGCCTTAATGGCGGGATAGAAAAAAAAAAAAATGGTCATACACACAAAACTCCACTCCCTTTGTTGGGTAGATGGAATTAATCCTTGTCTGTCCATATAGGGAGTGTCCGCAGGAATATCAGACTGCGTACGCAGAAGAAGAAGAAGTGCGTTGCCAGACAGGCAGACCTCTTACCTTGCTCTGTTCAGTGTGCAGCTCAAGCTGATGGTGTTGCAGTTCAAGTGCTTTGTGATTCTTTTTCTGTAATCCGATGAACGAAAACAACTTCATGTCAACTCGATTGTAAATTAAGCCCATCTCATCATTGTCGTTCTCATAAAAAAAAAAAAGGAACAACACCTCTCCCCCCTTATCCCCCACTTACTCCCCCCACCCCAACCACCCACACCCCACCCTTAAATGTTTGCCATCAACGTGCTGTTATTGTGTGTTGTTCAGGTAAACTGCGTTGTCAGTTTGTTCTTGGTGTGGCGCTAAACTCATGCTGAGGACGGGGGTGATGTGGGGTGATGTGGGTGGGTGTGTGTGGGGGGGGGGGGGGGGGGGAGCGAGGGCGAGGGGGGGAGGAGGGCATTTTGTTTGAGATGATTTAAATTGGGCACAGCAGACGGAAGCCGGCGGATCAATTATAAACCCCGTGGTCCGGGGAGGCAACTCTGTCAGGGGAGGGAGAAGAGGCCTGTTTGTCCACGTGACATGTTTTGATGGGGGACAATAATAACGTGACGAAGGGAGGGTTGTGTGTGTGTGTGGGGGGGGGGGGGGGGGGGGGGGAGACAAGGGGGTATAGCAGGATTCATGGCTGTTGTTTTGTGACACCAGTGATGTGACATTGTCACAGGCTGTTTATAACTGTGATTTCCACAGCCTTCCTCTAGCCACCACCTGTCGTCTCTCCATGTCTCCTGTCTGTCTGTCTGTCTGTCTGTCTGTTGTCTGTCCGTCTGTCTGTCTGTCTCTCTACCTGCCTCTGTCTATCTGCCTGTCACTGTGTCTCTGTCTGTGTTTTACTCTGGTCTCTGTCCTGTGTCTTTCTGTCAGTCTGTCTGTCTGTCTGTCTGTCTGTCTACCTGACTCTGTCTATCTGTCTGT
>JADBJO010001191.1:87500-95000 GCA_016801955.1 Conus betulinus
TTAACTGAATATGGATCGGGATTTTAGCGTATGCTGCTGAATTTAACTGAATGTGGATCGGGATGCTAGAGTACGCTGCTGAATTTAACTGAATGTGGATCGGTATGCTAGAGTAGACTGCAGAATTTAAGTGAATGTGAGTCAGGATACTACAGTAGGCTGCTGAATATAACTGAATGTGGGTCTTCATGTTAGAGTACACTGGATACTACTGAATGTGGGTCGGGTTAGAGTATACTGCTGAATTTAACTGAATGTGGGTCGTAATGTCAGAGTAGGTGCTGAATTTAATGAATGTGGGTCGGGAGAGTTAGGCTGCTGAATTTAACTGATCGGGATGTTAGGTAGACTGCAGAATTTAGCTGAATGTGGTTCAGGATAGTAGGCTGCTGAATTTAACTCGGAATGTTAGTGTAGGCTGCTGAATTTAACTAAATGTGGATCAGGATACTAGAGTAGACTGCAGAATTTAGCTGAATGTGGTTGATACTAGAGTAGACTGCTGAATTTAACTGAATGTGGGTCGGGATGTTAGAGTAGGCTGCTGAATTTAACTGAATGTGGATCAGGATGCTAGAGTAGACTGCAGTATTTAGCTATATGTGGTTCAGGATACTAGAGTAGACTGCTGAATTTAACTGAATGTGGGTCGGGATGTTAGAGTAGGCTGCTGAATTGAACTGAATGTGGATCAGGATACTAGAGTAGACTGCAGAATTTAGCTGAATGTGGTTCAGGATACTAGAGTAGGCTGCTGAATTTAACTGAATGTGGGTCGGGATGTTAGAGTAGGCTGCTGAATGTAACTGAATGTGGATCAGGATACTAGAGTAGACTGCAGAATTTAGCTGAATGTGGTTCAGGATACTAGAGTAGGTTGCTGAATTTAACTGAATGTGGGTCGGGATGTTATAGTAGGCTGCTGAATTTAACTGAATGCGGGTCAGGATGTTAGAGTAGGCTGCTGAATTTAACTGAATGCGGGTCGGGATGTTAGAGTAGGCTGCCGAATTTAACTGAATGCGGGTCAGGATACTAGAGTAGGCTGCTGAACATAAGTGAATGTGGGTCGGGCTGTTAGAGTAGGCTGCTGAATCTAACTGACAGAGGACAAATTGGGCACTGAAGGGATTTGAACACGCAGCACCTGACTGCAATGAAGGTACTCTACAAAAACAGGAATGCAGTCAGCAACAGATAAAGAAAAAAGATGGAATAGGTCAAAAACTGTTCTCTCTAGATCACCTAAAGTTGCCTCTGTCAGAAGACGAGCCCACATTAATCACATTCATCACACAGTCTAACCCCTCCGAAGCATGTTGTGTCTGACTCTGAAGCAGTTGCAATGTTTTTGTTAGTTTATCTGTGTGTATGTGTGTTTGTTTGTTTGTTTGTTTTAGCTTTGACGTGCAGATGCAGTCTACAGTCATGATCATCCATTCTTCGTCTCCTGGTCTTTCCGCTTCCCACTTCGTGTGCCCCCACCAATGGTGTAAGATCACAACGAGTATAATTCAGACTGCCTTCCACTGTCCACGCCGACGCATTGTATTGATTTAACTCATTAACCTTCTTGTTGTAGTTGTTGTTGTTGTTATCGTCGTCGTCGTCGTCGTACCTGGCTAAAAGACTCCAGGGATCATCCGAACAGCCGAAGTACTTGAACACTATGGTACAAATGCATCAGCTGGGGATGAGAACATTACGTGTGTGACCGTTTCTGATTACCCCGCCCACGTGAGCAGCCACACTCCGACTTCGGGGGATTTTGGAGACTGATAATGTTATGCTAGGAGCTTGTCACAACAACTGAAGACAAAACCCGCATAACTATGCAGAGCATAACAACATTTTGATGTAGCCTTGGTGTTCTAGCCTATGTCAATTGGCCTGACACATCCTTAAGCCAGGGCGGAATTCAGTAACCTTAAATCCCGAGTCAAGTTTTCAAAACAATGACTGAGGGCGGATAATGAAGCAAAATTTGAAAAGAGAGGGGGGTTAGTTACCGCCAAGGACACAGACAAATAGAGTGCGGGGACAAAACACAATGCATTTCCACCTCTTGGGTCTTCTTCAGGCGAAAAAACACAATAATTAGAACAGTGACAAGAACATGTAGCCACTTAGCTGCGCTTCTCCTGTTCGTCTCCAAACTGAAAATGGCCGCTAGACGGAAACGAGGGGATAATGAGAGAGGAAGATGAGTTGGGAAAAAAAAAAAAAAGGGGGGTGTGTGTGTGAAACGATGGTAAATAAAATAAATTAATCAATTTAAAGAAAAAAAGGGGAAAAGAATATTTAGTTAAAAAAAAAAACTATATGATAATATAAAATGTATACATAAATAGATAAATACATAAAGAGAGAAAAAATAATAAGTATATGAATCAAATGAAATCAATGGATAAGTGAATAGATAAATAATAATGAAATAAAAAAAATAAATACAAATAGATAAATAAATAAAATAAAATAAACGAAGTTAAATATTAAATAAAATTAAATGAAATAGTTGGGGGGTTGCCTGCAACTTCTGCATGTCGTGGGAAGTAGGGGTTATGGTGGTGGTGTGGCGTGTGTATGTGTGTGTGCGCGCGCGCGCGCGCGTGTGTGTGTGTGTGTGTGTGTGTGTGTGTGTGTGTGTGTGTGTGTGTGTGTGTGTGTGTGTGTTGGTGGAAGATTAGCCAACTGATGTGGGAGTGGTGGGTATGTATATATGTATATTTGTGTTATTGTTGGATGTTGATGCCTTGGGGCTGTAGCATGCCCAGTGTGGCAAAGAGATGGGTCACTGTCCTGAAATATTGTGTGTTGTCGCCTGAGGAAGACCCAAGAGGTCGAAATGCATTGTGTCTAGTCCTGTGCTCTTGTTTCTCTGTGGCCTTAACGGTAACTAACCCCTCTCTTTTCAATCTTAAATCCCGAGTCAAAATCTCTTCTTTTTTTTTTTTTTTTTAAAACGGGATGTCTTTTTTTTTCCTCAGTGGAAATCTATTCAACCTGTATGTTTACTGTCTGATCAAACTTCCGCCCTGCAGTCTGATCTGTACAGTCAGCACAAAGCAGCCTGGGCCTGGGGGGGGGGGGGGGGGGGGGGGGGAAGGAAGCGCTATGGTCCCTTCAAGTCCTTGAAAGTCCTTAACGTCCTTGAATTTTGAAGATCCCCCACTTCAAGGCCTAAGAAAGTCCTTGAAATCCTTACTTTACTGCGTATCGATACCTCAGAGTGCTGGAAAAGCATTTGGAAAGGAAGATTTTGCTGGAACAAGTTACAATTTGATGAGATAATCACAAAAAAAACATACAGACAATTGATAATGTATACAGATAAATATTAGTTCATTTTGTGCCTACCGAAAGTGACAGAGTCTGCTTCCATTATGATCTGCTTCCAACTAGATTCTGCCGAAGTGCTTGTATGAAGCAGGGGAAGGAAGTATGCTCAAAAAGATTTCAATTTCTGCATTACTGTTCTTGAATTTTATATCAAAAGTTCTCATAAAGTCTTCGAGGTTTTCTATTTCTTCTTCTTCTTTTTCTTTCTGTTTTTTTTTTTATATACACATTTTTAAGTCTCTGTGCACCGAGGTGTTCAACAACTGGCCCGGAGGGACAGAGGCTGAAAACTGCCACAAAATAACACAATGTGTCTGATGGAACTGGAACCCACTACTTCCCAGGTCTCAGTCCACGACACTGACCGCCCACACCACGTCGGCTGGTAACTGAGATGTCAAAACACCTGAGACGTCAATGACTCAATGTACTTTTTTTTCCGCTTCCTCACATATCAGATCCCGGCGTCAGCCTGTCTTGGGGGGACAACAGGTGCCTACAATGTTGCGCAGGAAATGGGAACGACACTTTCCGAGACATCCGAGGTCACACAGTTGGAGCGCTTGTCTCTGGAGCCGACGGTCACGAGTTTGAAGCACTCGAGGGGTCGGGTTCTGACGGTCTCATATTCCTCTCTGTCCACTCAGCAGTACATGGGACACCTGATGAGAGCCAAGGAAGGTTAAATCGCTGAAGGGAGTAGGAGGGATGGGCTCCGTTGTCTGTCATGCCATGCGCCAGACACGATAGATCTTTAAACAGTTCGCTGCCCTGACGGGAATGAAGTCATGGGGGTTGTCACCGATAATCTCTGACGTGCCGGGGTTTTGTTTTTTTTTTTTTTTTTTGTTTTTTGTTTTTTTTTTTGTTTTTTTTTGTGTTTTGTTTGTCTTCCTGCTTTCTTTCTGCCTTCTTTTCTCTCTCTCTCTCTCTCTCTTTTTCTCTTCTTTCTTCTTTCTCTCTCTGTCTTGCTGACTGTCTGTCCTTCATCCTCTTTCTTTCTCTCTATCTTTATTTTCTTTCTTTCCTCTTTTTCTCTCTCTATCTTGCTGTCTGTCTTCCTTTCAGTCTCTTTTCTTTCTATCTTTCCGTCTTTCTTTCTGTTTTGTCTTTTCTTCCCTTCTTCCTTTAGTTATCTTTTTTTTTCCACATACACAGAGTGAATGCGTCACTACTCCGCTGAAAGTCTCTATGAGAATGACCATTAGCAACAGATCACACAGACTTGCAAAGTGCGCGAGAGGTGTGGTTACTTGTCGCAGGATTTAAAAACATGTGGGGAAAAAAGAGGATAGAGGTCCCAGCTTTAAAAAAAAAACAACAGATTTCTGTTTTCAATGTAAACAAGCAGAAAGTTGGAGGGGAAAAAACGTAGGAAAAAAAAAGGAAAAAGAATCTCTGACATGCGTCCATTAAGTCGATGAAACGGAATAGTGATGCCAGTCTCTCTGTGGATATAAAAAATACAATCATTCAAATACGGGGATATACAAAATACACATATAGGGGAAAGGAGCCTGTTGAAGGCGAGTTAGGCATACTGTGAAAGCTGAATACAAACCACACAGGAACACACGGGAATACAAACAACAGATAAACGAAGATGTTGGTAAAGCACCAGTCGCAAAACACTTCGTAGTAGTCGGTGAGTCGTCGGTCTGGCACATATACCACTACGCCAAGGTAAAACAGACAGCACTGAGGAACCAGCTGAAATAACCTAGTCGATGATGATTCGGCTTCTTTCCGTGTGTTGTTGTTGTGTGTTGTTGTTGTTGTTGTTGTCGTACCCTGCTAAAAGACTCCAAGGATCCCATCCGAGCAGCCGAAATACTTGAACACTATGGTACAAATGCGTCAGCTAGGGGGGTGAGAACATTACGCGTGTGACCGTTTTTGATTATCTCGCGCCACGTGGGCTAGCCACTTCGCGGGCTTTTGGAGACTGATAATGGTAAGCTAGGAGCTTGTCACGACTGAAGACAATCCCCGCATAACTATGCAGAGCATAACAACATTTTGCTGTAGCCTTGCCTGGTGTTCTGGCCTATGTCGATGGTCTGACACAGCCTTAAGCCTAGGCGGTTCTTTCCGTTTCAGATCTATTGAACTTACGACACAAATAAATCAATGTGTTGTCTGTGCGGGCTAGAGATAAGAAACGACGTATTTTTTTTTTTTTCCCGAATACATTCTGTCTTTATTTTATTCTTAAGCACCACAAACACTGATTTCCTATGATATACACGGCACAGTCCTGTTACTTCAAAGATGAAGAACAATTAAGAACAGCGAAAGTGACGAGTCTGATCAGATAAACATACAGAGGCCAGCCAAAGTGTAACAAAGGGCATGGGAGTGATTGAAAATACAAAGGGTCTGGCAGAGAACCTTTGACAATGTCTGGAACCTGAACCAGATGGGGTCATTCCTGTACCAATTTGTGCGTTCATTTATGGCGCATTCTGAACGGGAAGGGGGAGGGGGGGAGAGAAAAGTGCCTGATTAAAAGCGAAAAAAATTCTTTCTGATTTCTGCCTATTAAGAACAGGATTCATTTTGTTTGCATCAGACATTTAGACTATAAACAGCTTAAAAACTGAAACATATTTTATCTTTTTTTCCCTTCCTTTTTATATTCTTTCTCCTTCTTCTCTGTCTGATTGTCTGTCTGTCTGTCTGTCTGTCTGTCTGTCTGTCTCATTCTCTCTCTGTCTCTCTGTCTTTCTCTCTCTGTCTCTCTCTCTCTCTCTCTCTCTCTCTCTCTCTCTCTCTCTCTCTCTCTCTCTCTGAGTTTGGGAACAATGGATAGAAGTCTGGTTTTTTTTTTAAACTGTTGGTTGCGCAAGTGAAATCTATGCTTTTTATATGCAGCAGAAGTCTGGGGACAGTCTCATCTACATGTAATTGAATTACCTCACTTCTTTGCATGCAAACGCTTTCTAAATGTACGCCCGAATACCCCAAATACAATGGGTATACGGTGAGCTAGGAAGGGTATCCTTTGCATGTAGATGGTGCAATAAAATCAGTACGCTACTGGTTCAAATTGCAAAAGCTGTCACTCTTTTGTTTGGTTAAATGGTGGAGTGAATTATGAAAACTGTTTTTACGTGAACTAAAAAACAACGCATGATTGACTGTTATAGACAGAACTGGGATAGTAAAATACTTAATAGTGATAGATATTCAATATATCGTTCCTTCAAATCCTTATGGCAGCCTGAGAGAATATTTAACTGATATTACAATTCCTAAATTTCGCAAAGTTTCGTGAGATTTCGACTTGGTATTTTTAGTGATTTGAATGTCCATCAATGATATACACTAAACTCCAAAAACTGTCCATTCTGTAATCAAATCGAGGACGAATACATTTTTTTTAATTGTTTGTCCATCCTATAAAGATTTAAGAGATAAATACATTTTGCCTCATACTAGAAATGTTCATCAAGTGTCATTGCTTCTTTTGTACTGCAAAATGAAAAGAGAATTGTAACTCGCTCTGTAGCTATGTTCATTTTTAAAGCACTAAAACGAAGAGAGGAACTGTTATCAGTTTAACACACAAATGCCAGAGTAATTCAGGAAGAACATTTTTTGTTATGCAAATATTTTCTTTCATAATTTTCAGTACATGCGCCGAGCGCGTGTGTTACATCTTGAAAAGGAATTTTATGTGTGAACACGTGGCCATATTCTGCACTTTTCCACAATGTCCATTGCCTGATTGATGAGAAAAGCCATTGTCAAAGTCTCTTTCTCTTCTCTGTCTTGTCTGTCTCTCTCTCTGTCTCTCTGTCTCTCTGTCTGTCTGTCTGTCTGCCCCCCTCCTCTCTCTCTCTCTCTCTCTCTCTCTCTCTCTCTCTCTCTCTCTCTCTCTCTCTCTCACGCATCGCATTCTCTCTCTCTCTCTCTCTCTCTCTCTCTCTCTCTCTCTCTCTCTCTCTCTCTCCTCTCTCTCTCTCTCTCTCTCTCTCTCCCTCTCTCTCTCTCTCTCTCTCTCTCTCTCTCTCTCTCCCTCCCTCTCTCTGATATGGGCCTGTGGCCTCTCCAATAAAATCTCTGATCTCTTCTGAGCTCCTCTTCTTCTCTCTCCCCCCTCTCTCTCTTGATATGGGCCTGTCATTCTGTCTCGTCTCCCCTCTCTCTCTCTGTCTC
>JADBJO010001191.1:97500-102500 GCA_016801955.1 Conus betulinus
TTATGCCGCTTCTCCTTCATACTTGGTCTCCAACAACTGCAGGAAGGTGACACACGTGGCGTGGTCTCACCTTAAAATACATCCCCCGGGCGGATTCTATTGTAGGAAGTGCCATTAACAGGAATTTTTCTTCCCGCTTTCCATCCCCCCTTCCCCCTCACTCCTGCGTTCCCCCCCCCCCCCCCCCCCGCCTCTCCCTTTCTGTCTCCTCCTCACATTCCACTTCGACCCACCCTCTCCAAGTACTCTCTTTGCTTTGCTTTGTGAGTGCACATGCACCTGGTGATCCTCCAAACTACTTTTCGTAGATTGGTGAGGACGTATGGACCGGCTGACCCCCACTAGGCGTGTGTGATGTGTTTTGTGAGGGTGTATGTGCCAGATTTACCCCTAGACTGTTCTGGTTTGTTTTATGACGGTGCATCTGCCAGATACCCCCTAGACTGTTCTGGTTTGTTTTATGACGGTGCATCTGCCGGTGACCATTAGACTGTTCTGGTTTTTTTTATGACGGCGGATCTGCCAGATTGCCCCTAGACTATTCTGGTTTGTTTTATGACAGCGGATCTGCCAGTGAACCCTTACAGTGTTCTGGTTTGTTTTATGCCGGCGGATCTGCCAGTGAACGCTACATTGTTCTGGTTTGTTTTATGACGGCGCATCTGCCAGTAAAACCCTACAGTGTTCTCATTCGTTTTATAACGGCGCATCTGCCAGTAAACTCTACAGTGTTCTGATTTGTTTTATGACGGCACATCTGCCAGTAATCCCTACAGTTTGGTGTGTTTATGATACGGCGCATCTGCCAGTGAACCCTAGACTGACTGTTTGTTTTATGATACGGCGCATCTGTCAGTGAAACCTACAGTGTTCTGGTTCGTTTTATGACGGCTCATCTGCCAGTGCACCCTACAATGCCAGCTGAACCCTAGACTGTTCTGGTTTGTTTTATGACGGCGGCGCTGCCAGTTGAACCCTAGAGTGCTCTGGTTTGTTTTTTGACGTCGCATCTGCCAGTGATCTCTACAGTGTTCTGGTTTGTTCTATGACGGCGCATCTGCCAGTGAACCCTACAGTGTTTTTCTGGTTCGTTTTATGACGGCGCATCTGCCAGTGACCCTTAGACTGTTCTGGTTTGTTTTATGACGGCGCATCTGCCAGTGAACCCAGAGTGTTCTGGTTTGTCTTATGACGACGCATCTGCCAGATGAAACCCTAGAGTGTTCTGGTTTGTTTTATGACGACGCATCTGCCAGCTGAACCCTAGAGTGTTCTGGTTTGTTTAGTGGGGGGTTAATTGTGCCTGGTAAAGCCTGACAACTTCTCTTTTGTGTTATGAGGGTGCATGTGTTCAGAGAACCCCCTGGGTTTCAAATTTGGTGGGTTTTTTTGTAGAGTGCATGTAGTCTGCGTGTTCTATTTTGTTCTATCAAAGTGCATATGCCAGGCAATCCATAGGGTATTCTGATTTTGTTATATGAGAGTTCACGTGTTTTGGCAAGCGGAACCTCTAGAGTGTCTAGATTTGTTGTATGAGAGTTCACGTGTTGGCTGAATCCCTGGGGTTCTCATTTGTTCTATGAGAGTTCACGTGTTGGCAGAATCCCGGGGGGTTCTCATTTGTTTTTTGTGAGGATGCATGTGTTGGCTGAATCCCTGGGGCTGTCATTTGTGTTGTGAGGATGCGTGTGTTGGCTGAATCCCCGGGGCTCTCATTTGTGTTGTGAGAGAGCGTGTACCAGCTGATTACCCTTTGGTGTTCCGGTTCCCTTTATAAGAATACGTGTATTAGGTTATCGCCTGGGCTGTTTTACCTTGCTTTGTGAAGGTACTTGCAACAGGTGACTCCTCAGAGAGTTTTAGATATATTTTGTGAAGGCACATGCGCTAGACAAACCACTCAGAGTGTTCACTAGACAAACTGAACGGACGTGATATTATTTCACTACTCTCCCTTGTAGAGTTTTGAACCAGTCATGATCCTGTTGTGTGGCGCGCTAATGTTTTGAGACTTGAGAATCATTTTAATAAACTGTGACACTTATTTTCAATTGATACAGAGCTGAGGAAAGTCAGTAAAGCATAAAAAAACGAACACGACATGCATGACTGAAAAGGAAACATGGCACTCATTCTGTTTGACTTGAGCAGCACGATAAAGTACTGAGTCAGAAGCAAAAATGCCTGAAGTCAAAATGGAACTGTGTGATTAAAAAAAAAAACCTAATCAAACTTGAAGAGCATCGCGCTCTACTGTGGCGAAAACACATATGCCCCAAGGTTAACTTTTTGTAGCCTCGATAATCATCAGTTGGCATAGCTCAAGCATTAATCTTCCCATTTCCAACACTAGCATCTAAATACACGAACTCGTCGATAATGTATATTTTAGTTGAACAGTGAGCGTACAGAAAGGAATTAAGAAAGGCAACGGCATCCTATCCCCCGGGTTAGAGGCGCCTGTATTAATTAACTTACGATAGTTTATAAAGAACAAGTAGGGTAACTCTTCTCTGATGAAATAAGTACAGGCCCATAACTCCAAACGAATGCTGGTTAGACACCATTGATATCGTGAGCAGCGTGCGTTTGGAGTTGTGAGCGTGAAGTCATTTCTTCACGGGAGAAAGAGTGTTTTTTACCGTTTACTGTTCCCTGCCTCATTCAAGATTTCCTTTGAGACTTCACAAATGATCATTCCTGTCTGCATCTGAAAAGGTGAATGATCACAATACCGCGTCATATAGTATGATACAATTACACGCCACCATGGCAACCATGGCACTAACCTCCCAGTCATTTCATAGCGTGCCACAACATTTTGTATCACATCAAATATATTATGCAGCATCACACACAAGAAAAAATTCAAAGGTACACACACACACACACACACACACACACACACACACACACACACACACACACACACACACACACACACGTGCGCACGCAACGCATGCACACACAAACAGATATAAACAGACATAAACAAACACATGCACTAGAAAACACAGCACACGCACTAAAGCACAATCCCAAACCCCCCTCCCCCCCCCCCCCCCCGCTCCCATCTTCTCCCCAATCTCCACTCCTCCTGCCCCCCCCACCCCCACCCCACCCCTCCATTTGCCCATCCCCTCCCGCCCCCCCCCATCCCACCCTCCTGCCCAGACTACACGTTTCCTTCATTCAAACACACTGTGTGTACACAGTTCTAAAGAGGAAGGGTGTAACTAAATATAAACAGGACGGGGTGGGGGGGGGGGGGGGAGTGTAGAGGTTCTTTATCGGACCAAGGGAGAAGAGGAGGAGGGAGGGGCAGGAAGGGAGGTAGGAGTGGGGGGGGGGGGGGGGGGGACGTAAAATTGGCTTGTCACCGGTGTGTATCGAACGCCCCGGCAACCGGGCAAGGTGGAGGAGCAATATGCCAAGGCCGCTAACATTGGCAGCACACAGCAGCGCTGACGACCTCTGCATCTCTGGACTGTCGGCGCCATCTGGCCAGAGCCCATCCGCCAGATGACTGTACAGAGATGGTCACAGTACTCTACACAGAAAATGGGACTCACTGGGAACAGTCTGAGCAGTGAAAATAATTCTTCACCAAACTGGGAACAGTCCACACACACACACACACACACACACACACACACAATTCTTCACACACACTGACACACACACACACACACAAACACACACACACACACACACACACACACACACACACACACACACACACACACACACACACAAAACACACATCAAAAGTGGATAAAGAACATAAGCATTAAAAGGTTTTTGTTTTGTCAAGCCAGAAGAAATCCTTTGCTCAAACCCAAATCCAAATGTCAGCGGATGTACTGTTTGAAATAAATGAATGAGTAAATACATCAATACGTAAATGATTTAATAGATAAATAAATGAATGAATAATTATAAACGAATGAAAGAAATAACTAAACAATGACTATAGAAGGAGAAAACAGATCAAGGGAATCGTACACGGAGTAAATATGGCACTGGAGGAACTACAGGCATAAGGCAACTGATACGTGGTAGATATAACAGAACACAGACCTGAGAGACCATAGATCCAGGGAAAATAGATATTGGAGAATATAGACCTCGTGCAGCCTACATGTCATAGAATTAGGAGGTAAAATAGATTTCGTGGAATACAGACCTCCTGGAACCTATATGTCATAGAATTAGGAAAGCAGTCAAGGGGAGGGGGGGGGGGGGGAGGGACACCCACATGGGGATATAGAGGCTCAAAGCCCCACCTATTTGAAAGAGCACAGGTCTAAGGAATGTAAACCCGAGGGGACACAGACCTGGGGTAGATTTTCATAGGTGTGCACAGATCTTAGGGTAAGGTAAGGTAATGTTGCTTATAGCCCAGCCGACCGCAAAGGACCATATCAGGGCTGTCACACACGTTAAAATCGACTCACAAATCATTCATTCACACAACTCTTTAAAATACATCTTCTAAAAACCCACCCGAAATTTTGTTTAAAAATCTTTTCACTCTAACCTCTCAGATCCGATGAAAACACAGACCCAAGGATTTGCTTTTCTATGTAGCTCACAGAGACTAGCCGACCACAGAAACAAACAAACAAAAAAAAAAACCCCACAGAGCTGAACTAACGTTTTGTTAAAATCGATTTAACACCAGTTTTTATATCATTCATGGACCAGCTTGTTTCAAATATATTCAAAATTTCTTCATACTGATCTTTTTTGCACACTATTGTAGATCAATCGAAAAACTAATTATCTCTTTTACGAATTCATAAATTCCATCTGGTGGAACATCTCTGAATATGACCTTTATGAGAGTCTGTTGTAAAGTGTACAAGTCAAATGTCAAGTGAATTCGAAGGACGTGCTTCACACTAAGCGGCTAAAAGAAAACAGAAACCGAAGGAACCGAGGCTCGTGGATTTGTAGACATGATGATGTGTGTTGTGTGCTGAGAGTGTTAGTAGCGG
>JADBJO010001191.1:120000-125000 GCA_016801955.1 Conus betulinus
TTTTTTTTTTTGCAGATTTGGACCCTCATATAAAGCCATCGAATTACGAGAAATTCGAGAAGTCATCATTCATAATTTTTTAGTCACGCAAATAAGAATTTCTCTATGAAGGCAGTTATAAAAGCAGACATCCCGGGAAGCGGATTCGAAGTTTCATCGCAAGCGACGATGACGTCAGCGACACGCAGACCAACGGTGTTGGACGCGAGGGGATGCAGTCATGAAATTATTGTTGGCATTCAGGCAGCATAAAGCTGGGCAAGGAGGCATGTTAGAACACATTTTAACCTCAAGACACAATGCAGCAGTCTAAATCCAAGATGGCAACCGTTCTAGCGTGAAACATCCAGATTGCTACTCGTGTGTGTGTGTGTGTGTTGTGGTGTGTGTGTGTGGTGTGTGGTGTGTGTGGTGTGTGGTGTGTTTGTGCTTTTTGTTTGTTTTTTTTTGTTTTGTTTTTGGTTGTTTGTTTTTTCTTTGTTTTTTGGTTTTGTTTTTTTGTTATTTTATCGAACCAGTTACTGGCTTCATGAAAGAAAATACGTAATTCTGTTTTTTTGAAGCCTGTTGGTTTTTTTCATACTTGCTCCGTAGGTCAGATTCCAGAGATAAGAATAGCGACGGATTGGTTTGTCACAACAGCATGGGGACGTAACTGGTTCTCTCCAATTAATGCTAGCACAATTATAAGGCCAGAATGAGTGTGACCCACCGTCTGAAAATTACACTCAAGCACACGAGACAAGGAAAAGGGAAGAGAGAGGGAGGAGAGGAGAGACGAGCCGAGAGAGAGAGAGAGAGGAGAGAGGAGAGAGAGAGGAGAGATGCAGACAGACAGACAATCTAGACAGATAAAGAATAAACAACAGAGAGAAACGCACGAAACCACGCAGGCACGCAACCACACACGCGCTCGTTTCATGCACGCACGCAAGCACATTCAAAGCGTATATACACACATTCACATAAAGGCATACATGCATGTATACATACACGTACATAGTGTATATGCGCACGACCGTGTCAGTTCTCGTCTTCCTCTCTCTGTCTCTGTTTTTCTGTCTCTGTCTGTCTCTTTCTCTGTCACGCACACACACACACACACACACACACACCACACACACACACACACACCACACACACACACACACACACACACACACACACACACAGATTGAGAGACAGACAGACAGACAGACAGACAGAAGGAGGAAGAGGGAAAGATTTACAAACTGACCAAAACCGGTTTATTTAACCTTTGGTGTATTGGACATTTCAACAGCACCATGAAAATTAAAACGTGACGATATTTTTGTGTCTTAAAAAAACAAAAAAACGTTTGGAATGAGACTTAGTCTTATTCCTCACCACACCACACAACACACCACACACACACACCACACACACACACACCCACACACACACACACACACCACACACATCATATTGAGAGAGAGAGAGAGAGGAGAACGAGAGAGAGGAGAGAGAGAGAGACAGACAGAGACAGAGACAGAAAGGACAGGACAGACAGACAGACAGGACAGAGGGAGAGAAGGAGATTCACAAACTGACCAAATCCGGTTTATTTTCTTGATTAACCTTTTGGGTTGTTCTGACATTTTACAGCAATGAAAATAAAACGTGACGATTATTTGGTGATTATTAAAAAACAAAAAACATTTGAATAAGACCAAAGGTCTTATCCCTCACACACAACACACACACACACACACACACACACACACACACACACACACACACACAACACACACACCACCACCACCACCACCACCACCACCACCACCATCACCACCACCACCACCACCCCACCACCATCATCACCACCACCACCACGCCGCCGCGCCGCCCGCCGCCGCCACCACCACCAACCCCATTACCACAACCACCACCACCACCATTTCAAAACACAACACACCACTCCACACACATACACACACACATACATGTGCGCACGCGCACGCGCACACACGCACACACACAAACACACACACACACACACAACACACACACACACACAACACAACCACACACACACCCACACCCACCACCACCACCACCACCACCACACCATCACCACCACCACCACCACACCACCACCATCATCACCACCACCCACCACGCCGCCCGCCGCCGCCGCCGCCACCACCACCAACACCATTACCACAACCACCACCCACCACCATTTCAAAACACACAACACACCAACTCATACAACCATACACACCACACACATACATGTGCGCACGCGCACGGCGCACACACGCACACACAAACCACACACACACACACACACACACACCACACACACACACACACACACACACACACACACACCACACACACACACACACACACACACACTCGTGCGGAGAGCATCAGCGACTTGCACATGCATGCGAGGACGCGTTGAGCACTCACCTCAATCACTCACTCACTCACAAGCACCGCACACACACACACACACACACACACACACACACACCACACCACACACACACACACAGGAGAGCAGAGAGAGGAGGAGGAGAGGGAGAGGAGACGAGAGAGAGACGAGGGAGACGAGAGAGAGAGGAGAGAGAGAGGGGAAGAGAGGAGGGGAGTAAGCGAAATAAAGGAAGAAATAGGGAAAGGGAGGGGGAACAGGAGAAAAGAAAGATGAGGAGAGGAGGGAGGGGAGAGGGGAGGGAGGAGGAGGGGAGAGAGACGTGAGAAGAAGAGGAGAAGGGAGTGTAGAGGAGAAAGGAGAGAGAGGAGGCCCACACGAGAGGACCCGAGAAGAGAGAGAGACCGGAGAGGAGCAGAGACAGGGCAGGGGAGTACATACTTCAGTCCAGAGCCTGCCAACAGCACCCCTGAAACCGGACGACTTATAGTCCAGAAAGGGGGACACACCAGCCGGGGGATGTGTCTATGGAGGATAAACAAAACGAACCCGTCTGGTTTTCAGCGTGTGTGGCTGGAATTACTGGATGCCTTTTCATCTTACATTTCTGTCGCCTTCATGTGGTTTACTTCTTGCGTGGTGTTGTCCTGTGTGTAACACGTGCCCACCGCTTTTCTGTCCTCCTGTCCGAAAAAACCCGAGTTCAAACGTGTGTGTGTGTGTCGTGTGTGTCGTGTGTGGTGTGTGTGTGTGTGTGTGTGTGTGTGTGCTGGTGTGTGTAGTGTGTGTGGTGTGTTGGTGAGGGGGATGCGATGGAGAGGAGGGAGAGAGAGCGGAGGACATCCACATCGAGAGGATGGTGAGGAATCAGAAACCTTTATTAGAGTAAAGGATTTTAAGATTTTAGGCCAGAAATTATTCTTTCCAATTGTTCGTAATCGAGAGAAGAGGAGGAGAGAGATGAGGAGACAAGACTCAGACAGACTAGACAGGGACAGACAGACAGGACAGACAGACCGACCAGAACCCAGACAAAGAAGATTTGAGATCAGTCCAAAAATATTTGTACATCACAACAGACACGACCGAAGACAGAGAAAACAGAACAGACCACACCCACACCACATTCTCCATACTCCTCATTACACACACAAAACCACAAACGCCCGCGTAAGAAACGCACACACGCAATTGGGACGCATGCACACAAACACACACACCCACAAACACACACACACAAACACACCACACACAAACACACACACACAGAGAGGATGAGAGTGAGAGAGAGGAGAGGGGAGGAGGAGGAGCAAGGAGGAGGAGGAGGCACTGGAAGAAGGAGGGGGTAAGCTGAGAGAAAGATGTCAGATAACACTACTGGCCTTTCACTCAGAGTGAAGAGTGACGGAGTTGGAGAAAGATGTCAGATAAACACTACTGGCCTTTCACTCAGAGTGAGTGACGGAGGTTGGCAGAAAGATGTCAGATAACACTACTGGCCTTTCACTCAGAGTGAGTGACGGAGTTGGAGAAAGATGTCAGATAAACACTACTGGGCCTTTCACTCAGAGTGAGTGACAGAGTTGGAGACGGGAAAAGATGTCAGATAACACTACTGGCCTTTCACTCAGAGTGAGTGACGGAGTTGGAGAAAGATGTCAGATAACACTACTGGCCTTTCACTCAGAGTGAGTGACGGAGAGTTAGAGAGAAAGATGTCAAGAAAAAATGTCAGATAACATACTGTCCTCTGCTGCCTGACATTTCAATATACGGTCCTCTCTACTGTCTTCCCCTAACCCCCCTACTCTGTCTGTCTGTCTGTCTGTCTGTCTGTCATGTCTTCTCTTTCTCTTCTCTCTCCTCTCTCTTCGTTTCTGTCCATCTGTCCTGTCTGTCGTCTGCCTCTCTCTCTATCTCTCTCTCTCTCTCTCTCTCTCTCTCTCGCTTCTCTATCTCTTTCTCTCTGCTCTCTCTCTCTGTCTCTCTGTCTCTCTGTCTCTCTGTCTCTATCTGTCTGTCCTCTGTCTGTCTGTCTGTCTGTCTGTCTGTCTGTCTCTCTGTCTCTCTCTCTCTCTCTCTCTCTCTCTCTCTCTCTCTCTCTCTCTCTAATCGCCAATGGCCTTCTGGTTAAAGAATTCTTTCATTAATTCATTCATTCAATCTCTCTCTTCTGTCTCTGTCTGTCTGTCTGTCTGTCTGTCTGTCTGTCTGTCTTGTCTCTCTCTCTCTCTCTCCTCTCTCTCTCTCTCTCTCTCTCTCTCTCTGTGAACGCCAATGGTCCTCTGGTTTAAAGAATTCATTCATTCATTCATTCATTCATTCTCTCATCTCATCTCTCTCTCTCTCTCTCTCTCTCCTCTCTCTCTCTCGTCTCTCTCTCTCTCTCCCTCCCTCCCTCCCCCTCCCTGATATTCACAACCTATTTCCCTGGCTCACATGACCAGGTAGTTTCTTTGGCGGACTTTCCTTGTTGAGGAGGACACGTGACCCACCCAACCCCCCACTCCCTTCCTTTCGCCCCTCCGCCCCTCCCCTCCACCCCCCCCCCCCCCCCCCAACCCCCCCCCCTTGGAAGACCCCCTTCACTGAAAAA
>JADBJO010001191.1:130000-135000 GCA_016801955.1 Conus betulinus
TTCTGTCATGCCCTTCATGCCTCAGTTTCGATGACCTCTCCACGTCTGTGGCCTTGGTTTGGTTCAGTCGGTGTCACCGGTATCAGCGAGTCCATTGGGGCTGTCGTTGGACGAGACGTGGTGGCGCCCTCTGGAGGGAGAGCTCACTCGCGCCGGCTCCGCGACCTAAGCAGATCAGAACAGGTGCCACTGAACACGACCGAAGTGACTCGGTAGCAGTGCAGTGTCTCCTCTGGTGGGGTTGCCTCTTGACGACCTGACATTGACTGCTCCCTGTGGATTGCTGGTGCCGGGGCTGCGGCGGGGCCGACCGGGCTGTGGCTGTGGACGGGGTGTCGGAATGAGTGGCGTGGGTGCACTGCCTCTGAGGTGGCGCAGAAGTTGGGACAGCAAAAAAAAATTTTTTTTTTAATAAATAAATAAAAAGGAAAAAGAAGAAAGAAGGAAGGAAGGAGGAAAGAAAGAAAGAAAGAAAGGAAGGAAAGAAAGAAAGAAAGAAGAAAAGAAAGAAGGAAGGAAGGAGAAAGGAAGAAAATAAAGAAACAAAGAAAAGAAACAAAGAAAGAAAGAAAGAAAGAAGGAAGGAAGAAGAAAGAAAGAAGGAAGGAAGAAGGAAGAAGGAAGAAAGAAAGAAACAGGGAAAGGGGGACAGGAAAAAAAAAAAAGAAAGAAAGAAAAAGAAGGGAAAAAAAAAAAAGAAAGAAAAAAGCAGAGAAAGAACGAAAGACAAACAGACAGACAAAAAGATCCAAAGAAACAGAGCAAAGGAAAGAATAAATGAATAAAAGAAAGAAACAAATAAACTAAAAAGAAAGAGCGAGAGAGGAAAAAAAAGAAAAGAAAAGAAAAGCAAGATTATAACGCAGACTCTGTCGACAAACATCGGACGCATACATCGACAGCTGTTTTAACCACTCCTTCATCTCCCACGTTCTACCCCCCATCCCCCACCCCCACCCCCTCTCTCGCCATCACCCCATCCGCCAACCTCGTCCCCATCCTTCTTCCTCTCCTCCGCCGCTCCCTCTGTGTGCACGTGCCGAGGCAGAGTGACAGACCATCATTCAACTGCTAAAGTTAGAAAAGGAGAAAGAAAAAAGAAGAAAGAAAAGACTGCGACACGCGCGAAAGAAACTTGGGCCGGACAGAACTTCAGATGAAATAGAGAGTACGAACAGACCGATATGCGTTCAGATTTAACGCCCAGAACGACCCCCCCAGAGGCTGATATAATAATAATGAACTGGTGGTTAAATGCATCGACAATGGGTTTTCTGTGAGCTAACAACTGGGTAAGTCTTTATTACTACTACCAATGATAACGATAACAATAGAAGAAGAAGAAGATATAGTACTTGTATAGCGCG
Organism: Conus betulinus; assembly: GCA_016801955.1. NCBI lineage: Eukaryota > Metazoa > Mollusca > Gastropoda > Neogastropoda > Conidae > Conus > Conus betulinus. The sequence goes on from JADBJO010001191.1 coordinate 131,368, forward strand.
AAATTTAGTCGAAAACTACTCACTGCGCCTTCATACACTATTCAGACCTTCACTCATCCATATGCAACAGCTGTCTTATTACAGAATTTATTGTGTACACACACACACACACACACACACACACACACACACACACACACACACACACACACACACATGCACGCACGCACGCACGCACACATACACACAAACACACGTGCTAGCGCGCGCGCACGCGCGCATACCAACGGCCAAACTGGCCTTTTCTTCCGAAAGTTGGTGATGGGATTTTACGTGTGTGCAAGATGTTGTGCGTGCGTTCTCACACGGAACCTCGGTTTATAGTCTCATTCGAAGGACTGTATGGGGAATGGAGTCAGAACCAATGTTAACTCAGAGGGAAAAATCCCCCTGTACCGAAATTCGAACTCTCAACCCCAGGATCACGAGTCCGGCACTCTACTAACTGAGCTATTCCGCCCCCAGCTGACTGAGTCAATTCACAGTGGTCGACTCTGTGTCACTGTAGAGTCATGATTTTTTTTCCAGGTTACTGCAATCAAATCACAGCGGTTGTTCGTTAATTAGGTCACCCCCAGTTGACAAGGCAAGATGGGGACAACAACCCAGGGAAAGTGTAGAGGAAAAAAGAGGGGAGGGGGGAGGTAGGGAAAAGGGGACTAATTGAACAGCGCATCTGTACAACCAGCACAACATGTTTTGATCAAACTTGGAAAAAATGCCCAGTATTGAAGCTGGGCGTCCTGGAATACAAAGTCACAATCTTCTGCTCACCTGCTCTGTGGTCTAGCACTAACCAAAGTCACAATCTCTCTCTACCCTAGAGCACAGAGCTGGGGTAGAGAAGATTGTGACTTTGGTTAGTGCTCTAGAGCACAGAGCTGGGGGGTAGAGAAGATTGTGACTTTGGTTAGTGCTAGAGCACAGAGCTGGGGTAGAGAAGATTGACTTTGGTTAGTGCTGGAGCACAGAGCTGGGGTAGAGAAGATTGTGACTTTGGTTATGCTAGACCACAGAGCTGGGGTAGAGAAGATTGTGACTTTGGTTAGTGCTAGACCACAGAGCAGGTGAGCAGAAGATTGTGACTTTGGTTTCCAGGAACCAAAGTCACAATCTTCTCTACCCCAGCTTTATGCTCTAGCACTAACCAAAGTCACAATCTTCTGTACACCAGCTCTGTGCTCCAGCACTAACCAAAGTCACAATATTCTCTACCCCAGCTCTGTGCTCCAGCACTAACCAAAGTCACAATCTTCTCTGCACGCCAGCTCTGTGCCCCAGCACTAACCAAAGTCACAATCTTCTGTACACCAGCTCTGTGCCCCAGTACTAACCATCTTCAGTGGCCAGACTTCACCCATCACATCCTCCCTCACTTCCCACTGAGCCTCCCTCTTTGCCGCCCCTCACCCCCTCGCCCAACAATCACCATCAGACCCTTCCCTTCCATTCCTCTCTGTCTGTCTGTCTGTCTGTCTGTCTGTCTGTGTCTGTTTCTCTCTCTCTGTCTCTGTGTCTGTCTCTTTCTCTCTCTGTCTCTCTCTCTCTGTTTCTCTCTCTCTCTCTCTCTCTCTCTCTCTCTCTCTCTCTCTCTCTCTCTCTCTCTCTCTCTCTCTCCTCTCTCTCTGTACATGCGTATGTGTGTGTGTGTGTGTGTGTGTGTGCGCGTCTGTGTGTGTGCGTGCGTGCGTGCGTGCACGCGCGCGCAAATGTGTGCGTGTGTATGTGTGTGTGAATGCGTGTGTGTGTGTGTGTGTGTGTGTGTGTGTGTGTGTGTGTGTGTGTGTGTGTGTGTGTGTGTGTGTGTGTGTGCGTGCGTGTGTGTGTATGTGTATGTGTGTGTATGTGTGTGTGCGTTTGTGTGTGCGTGCGTGCGTGCGCGTGCGCGCGCGCGTGTGTGTGCGTGCGTGCGTGCATGCGTGTGTGTGTGTGTGTGTGTGTGTGTGTGTGTGTGTGTGTGTGTGTGTGTGTGTGCGTGTGTGCGTGCGTGCGCGTGTTTGCGTGCGTATGTGTGTGTGTGTGTGTGTGTGTGTGTGTGTGTGTGTGTGTGTGTGTGTGTGTGTGTGTGTGTGTGTGTGTGTGTGTGTGTGTGCGTGCGTGTGTTTGCGTGCGTGTGTTTGCGTGTGTGTGTGTGTGTGCGTGTGTGTGTGTGTGTGTGTGTGTGTGTGTGTGTGTGTGTGTGTGTGTGTGTGTGTGTGTGTGTGTGCTCTTGCCGAGGCCAAGTGGCAGACCATCCCTCAGACGTCAAGGGAAAAAGATTGCAACACTCAGGCCGGGAAGAAGAATGGGGCGCCCAGAGCAGACACTGAACTGGAGGAACACAGACATGGTGGGTTGAGGAGGCGGGGGGAGAGAGTGGGTGCAGGAGAGAAGAGGGGAGGGATGGGAGAATAGGGAGAAGACTTTGAAGAGCCAGAAGACGTCAATGGTGACACAAGGATCCTGAGTTTGAAGTGTTAACCTTTATGGCCCAGCCGACCACACAGGGCCTCTTTGTGGCTGTCAAACTCAAACTGGAAAAAAAAATATCTGGCATGCCATGAGTAGGTCAGGTCATCAAAAAAAGACTATATTGTGGAAAAGAAACTCACAACGAAAGCACTTAATGACATGACAGGGAAAGGTATTAAAAACTTATGACATGTAACACAACTTAATGACATGACAGCGAAAGGTATTAAAAACTTATGACATGTAGCACAACTTAATGACATGACAGCGAAAGGTATTAAAAACTTATGACATGTAACACAACTTAATGACATGACAGCGAAAGGTATTGAAAAACGTATGACATGTAACACTAGACTATACTGAACGTGTCTGGTATTCCCCTTACTTTGTCACATCCACATTTTCTTTTAAGTTGAAAAACAGTAAGAAATAGCAAACACGTAGGGTAACTCTTGTTCCCACGATGAAATAATTACAGGCCCATAACTCCAAAGGAATGCTGCTTTCGACACCAAATCGCCCAGTAGAAATGACAACACAAAGCAGCTAAAACACAACAAGGACACATCCCCAGAAAGGGAGGTTCCAAGCTTGCCCATACGCCCTGTACCTACCTGACACATCCACACAGCAACAACAACTGGAGAAACCAACTCACAGAAATGAAGATTTATTCAGGACTGGCACAGCCTTTTTGATCTTGAGTGTAGTCAGACAAACACACGGACGAACAGCAACAAACACAGGTAAGCCCAATGGGAAATGTTCAATGGCCACAACAGATACACTGTATGAAAAGCTACAGGGCAGAAGACACCACACAGACAAGGTTATTACTACTGTCCGCTCTGGACAGTGTGTGCAATTTTCACTAGAGTTGCCAAATTAGAACCCAAAAAAAATCTGATAATTCACAAGCAGCTTTAAGTACCCTACAATCTGCCATTTCTGTTAAAGACTATGTTATTTCAACACCTTTCATGACTGTAGACTTATAAAATGAATACATTCCAGGCATTCTATGAGTTATTACATCACAAATGTTCCGACTGTGGCAAAAGCTTTGAATATATATGTATTGAACTCTTTAACATCTGATTTCAGGGAGATGTACAGTTCCGATAACTTTGGCAGTTGAGGGTCTTTGAGACTGCGGCCGGCAATGGCCTCCAAAGCAGA
>JADBJO010001191.1:137500-140000 GCA_016801955.1 Conus betulinus
AGGACACTCTCGGAAGTGATCATTTGCCGATCATAATAACAGTCAATGAAATGTATAATATTCAGGAATTACCAGAGGACAAAATTCCCAAATACAATTATAAATTTGCCGACTGGGGACAAGTTTAAAACTCTCCTTACCAGCATAGATGTAGATAGTGTTTGTGGAGCAGAAGAGAGTGTGGATAATATGTATTCAAATTTCAACAAACTGATACTTTTCGCTGCAAATGGTTCCATACCTAAATCTAATCATATACAAAAAACACGTCATGTTGGGAATGTCTGGTGGACCAAAGATTGTGAAGAAGCCGTAGCTTTAAGAAGCTTAAATACAAGGAATATATTAAAAACAAAAGTGAGGAAAACCATCAAGAAATGAAGAAAGCAAAGGCACACTCTAACAGAGTTATTGCAAAAGCAAAGCGACTTTACTGGTCATCATTTTGCGCAAGAGAAGTTTCCCAGCATAAAGATCTTCAAAAGGTATGGAAAAAGTTTCAAGTTATGAAAAAAGGGATAAATATTCCAAGATATCCTATTAATTTGGAGACTAAAAAATTCCCGACTCCATATGAAAAAGCCGAAGCTTTTGCTAATATGTTTTCTAAGACCATGCGCCTGGAAAGCCTTCCGCATGAATGCAGACAACATCGGAAAAAAAGCAAGAAAAAAACAGAACTTTATGATGAACCAGTTCCAAATAATGACCATTTCATAAATGCACCCATAACCACACAAGAATTAAAGGATGCCGTCTCTTTTAAATGCAAAAAAACATCGTCAGTAGGGCTGGACGGCATTTCAAATCAAATGTTACAACACATGCCAGAAAACTTTTTTCTCTTTTTTATTAAAAATATTTCAAAAGATTTGGAAAGATGGTCTTATGCCAGTTATTTGGAAACAGTCAATAGTAATCCCAATTATAAAGCAAGGAAAGCCTGCCACAAACATCGACAGTTATCGACCTGTCGCTCTGACTTCTCATGCTGCAAAACTTATGGAAAAAATTGTACTTAATAGACTTATCTATTTTTGTAAACAAAAATCATATAATACCTACTAATCAAGCGGGCTTTATAAAGGGAAGATCTACCACTGATCATATCGTAAAGTTAACAACAATCAAATCAAATATCAGTTTGCCAGACGGAAGAGTGTTCTGGCTACATTCTTTGATATCAAAAAAGCCTTTGATAGTGTATGGCATGCTAGATTGTTATATAAATTAAAGGCGATTGGGATTTCAGGTAATTTTTACAGTTATATTAAAGAATTTCTAACACAAAGAAGTTTTACAGGTCAGAGTACAAAACACATATTCCAGTTTTAAACTATTGGATATGGGTATTCCTCAAGGCTCTGTAATAGCTCCAATGCTATTTAATATTTTGCTGTATGACCTTCCAAAACATGTAACTAAAAATGCTACAGTTGTACAATATGCTGATGATCTGTGCATGTGGATAAATACTTGTATGAGAAAAAAAACACACCCAAAAGAGCACTAAACTACCACAGAAAACTTTATCAGGCAGAGCTTGATAACCTTAGCAAATACTTGTTTATAAATGGTCTAAAGCTTTCCCATGAAAAAACTCACATGGTTTTATTCAACAATGGGGATGATCCCTCTGATTTACCATCTTTTAAGCTGGATGGGATAACACTTGCGTATGTACACTTAATTAAATTCTTAGGTGTCCACTTCACATCGAAACTCACATGGAATATCCCATTGATTGATTACTTTTAAATAAGGCAAGAAAAACTTTAAATTTTCTGAAAATTTTGAGCAAGCAAAGCTGGTGCCAAGATGGAAAAACATTAAAGCTCTTGGCTTTGGCATTAATTCGTTCTAAATTATCATACGCCCAAGAGGCTTTCTTTAGCGCACCTAAATATTTGTTACAAAAACTACAAAGTGTAGATAGCAAAGCCTTCAAATTATGCCTAGGAGTTCCGGTATATGCCTCCACTTTGGGGACATACAGAGAAATAGACGTTTTACCGTTAAATGAATATAGGAATCTGTCACTAGCAAAATATTTCATGAAATGTACAACCATGGAAGGTGTGAATGAAATGGAAATATCTATAAACCCAGAGAGTGATTATCCAAAAAGAGCAAAAAATATTGCCTCTCTGTGCACTATCAGTTCATACACTGCTGATTTGTTTAAGAAAAGTAATATAGATGTTAAGTCTTTGTCAAAAACGTCTCTTATAGATCCCATTCCAACTTGGGAAAGAAAGAGGGCGAAGTTTGATCTTGATTACACTGATGCAAAAAAAACAAATCAGCCTTACATCTTGTCATATTTAACGAAGATGCAAATGCAAGATAGATATTCCAACCATCTTAAGGTGTACACAGATGGATCGTTGACGAGTAACAAAGAGCCGGATCAGCATTTGTTATTCCATCGCTGAAAGTAGAAAAAGCATATTTCGTTGGAAAATATCGCTCCATATTCGTAGCTGAAATGATAGCGATA
>JADBJO010001191.1:145000-147500 GCA_016801955.1 Conus betulinus
TGGAAATCCGTAGCATCATCTTAATCATCTCATTCTCATCGATCAGCATTTAAAAAAAAAAATGTCTCAAATTCTGTGGCCCTTCATGCCTGCTCTCATGGTGACCTCAGTTTTCGATGTCCTCTCCACGTCTGTGGCCTTGGTTTGGGTTCCGTCGGGGTCACCGTATCGGCGAGTCCATGGGGGGCTGTCGTTGGACGGACGTGGTGGCGCCCTCCGGAGGGAGAGCTCACTCACGCGCCGGCTCCGCGACTAAGCAATTATTGTCGTCAGTAGGGGGCTTAGTAGGTGGTGTCCTGCGTATGTTAGATCAGACAGGCGCCACTGAACACCACTGAAGTGACTCGGCGGCAGTGCAGTGTCTCCTCGTCCGGGGTTGCCTCTTGACGACTTGACATTGACTGCTCCCTGTGGATTGTCGGTGCCGGGGCTGCGGCGGGGTCGACCGGGCTGTGGCTGTGGACGGGGTGTCGGAATGAGCGGTCTGTGTGTCTGTCTGTTTATCTGTCTGTCTGTCTGTCTGTCTGTCTGTCTGTCTGTCTGTCTGTCTGTCTGTCTGTCTGTCTCTCTCTCTCTCTCTCTCTCTCTCTCTCTCTCTCTCTCTCTCTCTCTCTCTCTCTCTCGTCCGTCAGTCCGTCTGTCTGTCCATCTGTCTGTCTGTCTGTCTGTCGGTCTGTCGGTCTGTCGGTCTCTCTCTCTCTCTCTCTCTCTCTCTCTCTCTCTCTCTCTCTGTCTCTCCCCCCTCTCTCTCTCCCTCCCTCTCTCTCTCGCTTCTCTCTCTCCATCTATCTATCTATCTATCTATCTATCTATCTATCTATCTATCTATCTATCTATCTATCTATCTATCTATCTATCTAATATTGCAGTATTTGTAACACCCTTGCCAACAGAACTTATTTGCTAATGACAAATTCTCTCTCTCTCTCTCTCTCTCTCTCTCTCTCTCTCTCTCTCTCTCTCTCTCTCTCTGTCTGTCTCTGCCTCTCTCTCTCTCTCTCTCTCTCTCTCTCTCTCTCTCTCTGTCTCTCTCTCTCTTCCAGCCCATCTCCCCTGATATTCCTCATCTATTTCAGGAAAGTGTGGTAGCTAGTTCGTTTTTTATGACTTTCCATGTACATGACGTCCGCCTACCTTCCCCTAACCTCCATGCTTCTCACTCCTCCTTTAAAAAAGGGGACAAAATCAGCCAGTCACTGAGAAATGGGCTTCTATTCCGCACTCACGTGTGGCATCTGCAAAAAATGCCAGACACAGCCAGACTAAATTCGCGTCAAATGGGGATCGATCGGAATGGTTGCTCTGCTTCCTCAAAATAGACCCCCGGGTATCTAATGACAGGTGTGTGTTGACTCAGATTCAATCAGGAAAAATGTAAAGGTGACAGAATTGAGGAGCGGTGATGATGGCAAAAAATGGTCAGTGACGTCATTGGAAGGACTGATTTCTGCAGTTGGATGAATAAAAGCTGCGACCAGGTCAAGATTGGAAAGTCTGTGGACGAATAAAGGCCAGCGGTGGCTTCAGCTTCAGTGTGTTACTATAACCTAGGCATTGATGCCAAATACTGAACAGAATGCAAGGGCTGTGGGTTGCAGAATTGAAATTTTCTCTGTGTGTGTGTGTGTGTGTGTGTGTGTGTGTGTGTGTGTGTGTGTGTGTGTGTGTGTGTGTGTGTGTGTGTGTGTGTGTGTGTAGAAGCACTGAAAGATCAAAATAAAGGAATTACAGGCTCAATGTCAAATAACTAAAAGCCTGTTGTGAAAGATCTGGAGATACCAGGGTTTGTGGTTGGAAACAAGTAAAGGCTATAGAAGAACAAAAAAAATAACACCAAAGAAGAGTGAAACAAAAGTTATGAAGCGAACGAATAAAAGCTCTCTAGTGAATAATTGAAAGATGTATGGTGGAAGAGTGAAAGGTTTGGAAAATGAATGGATTATGGTGAGATAAGAAAGGGTCTGTGGTTGAAAAAAATAGCGGGTTAATGGTGGGGAAAAAATGACTTACGTATGGTGAAATAATGACTGGCATATAATGCAAAATTGGCAGGTCTAAAGTGGATCCTGGACGAATGAAAGAAAAGGACCCTGGAGAAAGAATTTAAAGGTTTATGTTTAATTCATTTTCGACGAATTAAAAGTATATGGTGAAAGAATGAAGGATCCATAGTGAAGGAATAATACGTCTTGAAAACAAATGAACCATAGCAGCAGAAGTGAACCCTAGGCGTTAGGGTTCGACATTAAACGTGTACTGTTGTTTCAAAGAGAAGTGAAAAGATCTGTTGCTGAGGTCTTCAAAATCTGTGTTAAAGAATGAAAGGTCTCCATTGTTGGGACAGAAAGAAAGAAAAAGAAAGAAAGAAAGAAAGAAAAAGAAAAAGAAAGAAAGAAAGGAAGGAAGAAAGGAAGAAAGAAAGAAAGAGATAGCTCGAAAGAAAGAATGAACAAAAGAAAGAAGCCCACGAGCCAAATGGAACGAATGGGAAATGCCGTGA
>JADBJO010001191.1:152500-157500 GCA_016801955.1 Conus betulinus
TCTTCTGACACCACCAGTGTGTGCACTAGCTACCTTCAATAATCAGACCCTCACCTCACCTCCCATCCCATTTTAAATGCTGGCATTCTTTTTTATGTTCGTTCCAGGACATTGATTTTGCTCTCTAGCGGAGTATCTGACATTGAGGCAATGTTAGCTAAAGGCCAGGAAGCCAATTTGTTATGGACCTTGTATATTGTATTTTCTTTCTTTTTGGATCATTTTTGTCGGTACTTCCTCAATGCACAGACAGACAATTTCAGGACTCAAGAAACATGTTAGTTTTTCACCGCATTTAGACTCGGTCAACTTCAACCGTCTTCGAACATGACACAACACATTTTCATGCACGGGTTTTCAAGATGTTGGCCAAGTTCCACCATAATCTTTCTTTACAACGCACAGGTCAGTTGCTGGTTTTGTATCAACTATACCAAAAAAGCTGTTTCATAATCTGCAAATGGTACACACATTTCATTGTTCCCTTTCATTCCTACTTTTTTGTTTAAGAGATATTGAAGGAAAACTGTGGTCCTCAGTCGAGTGACATGAAGTGATTCTTGCGTTTGCTATCCATCCATATATCTAGTCAAGAGAGAGAGAGAGACAAAAAGAGAGACAAAAGGAGAGAGACAGACAGACAGACAGACAGACAGAATGTGTTATTTCTTACATTAACATGAATCGTTACAGTTCTACTTACAATCAGTTTCTATAATGCACAATCATCAATACATAACGCAGACTAGTGTTTGTGAATTAGTTTCCTTCTTCCCTACGTAGACAAGGGCCAGATGAAAAAAGTAAAAACGTCGTTTGCATTTGCGTTTGTCTGTGTGAATGCCTCTCTCTCTCTCTCTCTCTCTCTCTCTCTCTCTCTCTCTCTCTCTCTCTCTCTCTCTCTCCTCAAAAGTATGCAAACACACACACACACACACACGCGCGCGTGCGGGCACACACACACACACACACACACACACACACACACACACACACACACACATACACACACACACACACACGCACGCATGCACGCACGCACACACGCACGCACGCACGCACGGACGCGCACACACACACACACACACACACACACACACACACACACACACACTCTCTCTCTCTCTCTCTCTGCACAAGATGGCGACTGGCGAGGTTGACCACCACCAAGCTCTGCAAACAGAGTTGAATTTCAGCAGTATGAGTGAGGTGCAAGATTAGTTTTTCATGCATGTGAGTTACCGGATAGTACATTGGTACATTCGCGTAGTAATATGGATTCACTCGAACAGTACAGAGCGAGAATTGGAGGATTTTATATCCGAATGTGTGCTCACATGAAAACCGGCAAAAGTGACAAGGCAAAACGCGACGCGCGCGGCACAGGTGAGAAGGGGAAGAGGGGTCATGACCCCGGATCAGCTGACTTTAGACACCTGTGTTCTGGCTTACCTGTGTATGTGCGCTTGCGTTATTCTGGGTTACTGCGCCAAAGACAACGTTATGACAGCTCTAACAGGAAAGAACATTGATGACAGGACACATGTTCGCATGCTCGGTACTGCTGTGTCAGAGAGTACAGTGGGGAAGGAGGGGGACATGGATTTCTGGTGTCTGTTCAGTTGGCATATAGCGACGACAGAGACAGGTGTGTGGCTGATTACACTGGCGGTGACACTCCCCTCGTTTTCTGTTGTTGTTGCTGGCGAATGACATTTCCCAGAATCCAGGGCCCCTGATCAACGACAAACAGCACGGAAACGGCCGAAATTATGAACGAAGCGACCAGTAAGGCAAGTGGCATGGATCCCGATGTTAGCCATGAGATACTGAATGCCATCAGACATCAGCAGCAGCAGACAGAGAAGATGATGTGTGATCTCGAGCATATCAAAACTGAGCTGGCAAGTGTCAATGAAAAATGTGCAATGATTTCCCAGCGCTGTGACAATATGGAACAGGAACATAAAAGACTGTGTGCAGTGGTTACTGATATGGCGAGAGACTTCACACAAAACCAAAGAGCAAACCGAAGAAGTGTATGATGTGGTGGGGGAATTGAGGGAAGAACTGAGGGGGTACACAGAGAGCTAGATCGGTTGGAAGGCTTTTCCAGAAGAGACAATCTAAGGTTCTTTGGAATTTCTCACAATGATGGTGAAGGGAGAGAGGGTCATGAGGAATGTGCCAGAATGATCGTGGATGTGTTGAACAGTGTGGATGGTGATAAGGAATGGAGTGTGAATGACATTGTACGTGCTCATCGTGTGGGGAAGGGAAAATCCTAGCCAATGATAGCAAAGTTCAGGGATTGGGGGAACAAGATGAGAATTCTACGTGATAAACAGCTTCGTGAAAAAAACTGCGATTGAAAGGCGTTAATATCGCGAACGATCTAACACATCGCCAAGCACAGATTGTATCGGACGCGAAACGGCGAGGGATGGTGGCATACTTTGTAAAGGGGGTGATGGAGGTCCATCCAAAACAATGGGCAATCGCAGTTATGCACAAGTCGTGCAAGGTGAGCGTGAGAAGTGCGATTTGACTGACACGCCCTCCTCGTCAAAAACTCTGTTTTCTGGCGCGAGTGAACATCGTGCATATTGTAACAGATTCGCGCAGTATGCTTTTCGGAATCGCGAGAAATCCAATCAAAATGCAAACGCAGTCGAATCAGAGTTGACATCGGAACATACTTCCACTCGGTCTGTTAGTTCTAACAATGTGAGTGGAGGGGCTTCCCCATTGCTTGCAAGTGACGTCAGTAAAGGTGAAGGTCGTGGGAAGGGTAGGCCCAGCGCATTCGACACAAAGTGGCTCAGCGCGTGGCAAGCAACGGGCTGGAAATGAGACCCAGGCGAAGGGGGATGGTGGGGGACAACGAACGATGAGAAAGTTTGTGCAAAGTCAGGGAAATTCTAACTTTCAAAGATCTTTGCGGTCATCTGCCAATGAAAAGAAATTAGATTTTGTCAGACCATCCATCTTATCAGTTTTTCTTTCCTTTCCTATAATGTGGAGAATATTTCCTCCAAAATGTTTTGATGCATCTTTTGTTAATTATGTGAATTTGTTTGATGTTGTCTGCCTTACGGAAACGTTTGCTGGGAGCACGTTGATTTCTCCTTTTTGTGTTTTGTGATTATGTAAAGTTTGTCGCACCGGCTAGAAAATTATCTGTGCATGGCAGACACTCTGGAGGTGTTTTACTTTTAGTCAGGAAAAAGTTTGCTCATTTTGTTAAGCAAATACACGTAAATTGTGAGAATGCTCTTGTTTTAAAGATCAATAAATTGTTGTTTGGATGCGAGAAAGATGTATTGTTAGTAGCATGCTACATACCCCCAGAAGGAAGTCCAGCATACAATGAAAAAGAAATCAAGGACGGAATTGTTTATTTACAAGAAAGCTTGTCACACATACTAGATATAGAGATGATGTTTACATTATGATCTGTGGCGATTTAAACGCTCGAACAGGCCAAGAACAACTGGGAGAACAGGATTTGGATGATTTTGTTATTGGTTTTGATTTTTTTATGGATTCCGATATGTGTGATGTGAATGAGAGTCGTAGTCGTGTGTCAAAAGATACTACAATTAATAATTTTGGTCGTTCACTTCTTGATTTTTGTTTGTCTCTTGATTTAAGAATCTTGAATGGTAGCTGTTCTGGAGATAGGGAGGTCTATTCACATTCATTTCTCCTGCAGGTAGCAGTGTTATTGATTACTTTATTGTTTCCTATGATCTATTTAATTATTGTGATTTGAGTGTTGAGGACTTTGTGTTGTCCTGGCACTTGCCTGTAACACTACGCTTTAAAATTGAGTCTGATCTAGTGAGTGAGGAACCTATAGTGCATGAAGAGGAAAAGGTGGTATGGTCTCATGATTTCATGCAGCAATATAAAGATGAAATATGTTCTGATGATTTCAAAGAATGTTTACAGAAATCTATCTATCCCTTATTACCACTAATATTAATGAGAGTATTATGACCTTTGTGAAGGGTTTATATGGAGCAGCAGCATGCATGATAAGAATGGTAGGTAAAAAGAAACGTAATCAAGATGACTGGTTTGATGATGAGTGTAGGAAAAAGAAACGTTCAGTTAAAAGACGGCTTAGATCTTATCTGCGTTCAAAAACCAATCTTGTCGAGCGGAAACTGCTATATGTTAATGAGTTAAAAGAATATAAGGATTTACGGAAAGACAAAAAAGTTGAGACATGATGAATCTCGATTAAGAAAGCTGAAGGAGTCAATAAGTGATCATAAATACTTTTGGTCAACAATCCGCTCAATTAACAGAAAAAAAACATTGTATGTAATGAAATCCCTATAGATCTTTGGTATGATCACTTTTTTGAAGTTTTTCATAATTTTGGTGAATCCGGAGTTGATGATCATGTTGAGGAATCTTCTGAGAATTTAGACAATTATTCCCATGAGCCCTTGTTTGAAGACCCCATAACAAAAGAAGAAATTTTAGGTAGTATTGATAAGTTAAAACAAGGTAAAAGTGGGGGACCTGATAAGATCATAGCTGAAATGCTTAAATATGCTTCCGATGTCATTAGTGATTTCCTGATTAAGCTTTTTAATGAATTGTTTGACAATGTGTGTTTTCCCACGAGAATGGTCCAAGTCAATAATAGTACCTATTCATAAGAAAGGCGATGTAAATAAAAACCGGATAATTACAGGGGAGTTTCTTTGACCAGTGTATTAGGGAAAGTGTATACCAACATTCTGAATAGACGTTTAGTCACATGGGCTACAAGAGAAGAAAAAATAATGGAAGAACAAGCAGGTTTCAGAAAGGATTACAGTACTGTTGATCATATATTTACTCTGTTTACTTTGGTACAAAGGTATTTATTGAACAACTCCAAATTTTATGTAGCCTTCGTTGACTTTAAAAAGGCCTTTGATTCTGTTAACAGGAATAAATTATGGGACGTTCTGAGAAGGTCTGGAGTGAATGGGAAGTTA
>JADBJO010001191.1:177500-190000 GCA_016801955.1 Conus betulinus
ATACGCTTTTTTAACGTCAAAAATGTAGCTAGCTAGTGTGCTTTTTCTTCGTGAAAATTGACGTTTGACCTGAGTAGTAAGCTTAACCAAATGATCTGTAGTGCATCTCCCTTTCCTAAAGCCAGCCTGCTGGACTGGAATCTTGTTATTCTTTTCACAATAAAAAGTGATCCGCTTGAGTAATTTTTTTTCCATATTTTTCCAGCATGAGAAGTAAGCGAAATTGGTCTATAGCTGTTAACTGAAGATCTAATTTTGCCCTCTTTTAGAATTGGTACAACTACTGAACTCTTCCAGATTTTAGGAATAGCGCCAATATCCCAACACTTTTGGAATAAAGAAAGTAGCAAACCTATCCAAGAAGGAGGCAAGTGACATAGCATCTGGTAAGAAACTCCATCTAGACCAACTGCTGAAATTGAAGAAGAGATAGAAGCTAATGCTTCTTTCAATTCTGTAATTTGTAAAGGAGAATTAAATAGTGTTTTTGAATTGGGCTAGGGTCTGAATACATTTCTTTTTCTTCCTCGGTTGTTCTAAAAAGTTTAGCCTCTGGATTCAGGCTTGCTGTACAACTGTTACATGAAAAAGTGTCTACAAAAGCCTCAGCCTTTTCTAACGCAGTTGGAAATTCCGAATCTAATTTTACAGGAAATGATTGTGTCCTGTTACATTTTTTCATTTTCTTTTATTTTTTCCAAACCTTGTACATATCCTTTGATTCTGTAATCTCCGAATTACAAAATATTTCCCAATATGTCTTTTTTGCTAGAGCGATGATCTTTTTGCAAACATTTTTCTGTATTTTCATAGATCGAAAGTTTTCCTCAGTCTTATCTTTAATCCATGTCTTGAATGCCTTGCCTGCGCTTTGATGTCACCGCTATTTTACACTCCTCTGTCCACCAAACATTACCAATATATTTACCAATTTTCTTGTAACCACATTTTGGTATCGCCTTCTCAGCTGCAAGAAGTAATATTTTCTTAAAATTTGAATAAAAATTGATCGATATCTTCACTGATTATTGAATCAGGATCATGAGACTCAAAGAATTTGCTGTAATCTTCCCAATTTGCAAATTTGTAGTTATATTTTGGTATGTTTTCTACTGGATCTGTCGAGTTTGAATTGAAATTTACATTGAGAGCGATGGTTATGGGAAGATGATCACTACCAAGACAATCTTCTCCTGGGGACCAGTCATAATCTACAGCTAAGTTTGGGGACACTAAAGTCAAATCAATAGCACTGGGATTATGAGTTGATACATCAGGAATTCTTGTAATACGACCATCATTCAATAATATTAACTCCGAATCTACAACATTCTCAACAAACCTATTACATGTTACTTTAGAGCTGTTTGTATCCCAGAAAGGGGCATGGGCATTAAAATCACCCCAAAACTATCCATTTTTTCTGAGAGAAATCCGTATTTTTAAGCCAGTCTGTATTGTCCTCTTTGGACCAGCTGGGTAATACACTGATAATATGTTATACATTGAGCACTCATTTACTTTAACTGCAGCACCGACAGCAAAACAACCTTTTTTATCACTTTGGTACTGGCCAAGGAAAAATATTTGAATGAAAAAGCACCTTATATATATTGCGCATTGAACTTTCCATTTAATCCGTTAATGGTAAAAAGTGGAGGATAATAAAAATCCTTAATATTGGGAAGCTTATGTTTTTCAACATTGAGAGACTGAAGGGCTAGCACGCAATAATTTCCCTGCATAACATGATTTTCGAATGATGGAGGGTTAGTGGAAATAGACCTAGCATTTCCACTGTAAAATTTTGAAAGACCCATTACATTGTTGTTTCATAAGAGTTTAGTCTTCAAGTTCGATATTCATTTAATCATTTTGTGAAAACCCAGGGGGGGGGAGCAAAAAGAACCCCTAGTAAATACCACATAGAACCAAATAAAAAGTAAATACCACACAAAAAACACACACACACACACACACACACACACATAAGTGTGGGTGATGTTAAGACAGATATGTCTCTCATTTCGAATATCATTAAAACCCCATTCTTGCACCGTCCCAAGGTTGCCACATTTCAAATCGTTGATGGAAGTTTTGCCCCCAGCTAGGGAAGCTCCGTGGAACGTGGAAGATCTGCGCAGGACCGGATCTTGCTGTTCTCCTGGGCCTCTCCAAAAAAAAGGGGGTGGATAGCTCTCCAAGGTTCCTCGCAAGGAAGCTGGACCCTCGGCCGTTCGGGTGAAGGCTGTCTCTCATGTTGTTGAATCTTGTTGAAAGATTATCATGGGAGACAAAGACAACCCTTGGTTCCCCGGTGAGTTCAGTCAAGAGGAGCGCGTTGAACAGCTCTCGTTTGGGACGCAGTGACGGGTCACGTACAGGTGACACTCTGCTCACAATCACTTTCACCTTAGGCCTTGCAGACAGAATCTTTTTGATCTCTCGAACCAGAGACTGACTTGCTGTCTTTGGGTCTTTGGTCTTCAGATCGTTCAGGCCGCAGTGGGTGACTATGGCGTCTATGGGTCCCTTGGCCATCATATCGGCAGCTTTAAGAGCACCCTCAATGTCACCAACAGTGGAACATTTTGACTTGACGACATCAAATCCATATGACACCCCTAGCCTGTTTCCATGTACACCATTCAACGTTGAGTCATGAAGAATAGCAACGACTGGCATGTCTGGAGACCTTTCTTTCTCTGTTTTGGAACTGGCATTCTTGTTAACTTCAGATTGCGCATTAAATATGACGTCATGTTTAGATTTTTGCGGTGACGTTAATGTTTTCTGTACTGTTCTTTTGATTATTTCTTTTGTTTTGTTTTTCTGTTTTTCCCTTTTCTTTCGAGGTCCACCGTCCCTACAGTCATTTCAGTTGTCGACTTAATTGTAGGGATCGGTGGAACTACCTTTGCTATGTCCGCATAGGAGCGATGAGCAGGGTAAGGAATTGCGTCCGTCTGGGTTTGACAGTTGACACATCTTGCTTTTGGAATAGGCCTGCTCAGTTTTTCTATTAATTCTTTTTGCTCGCTGATGGTTGTTTCGAGCCGCGAAATTCTTTCACACAGGTTTCCAATAACTTGAGTTAAGGTTTCAAAATCACTCACCGTGTCAGCCTGGGTTAATGTGTGTGATTCACCTTCAAGCTGAAGTGGACCCTCTTCGGCAGTCTTTGCACTTTCCAGCAACGCTCGCGTCAAAACTTTGCTTCTAAAGCCAGGTTTTTGCTCGCTTTTTTTTTTCGGGCCACTATGTCACTTTCTCCAGATGACACGGAATTAAATCGACCCCTATTACTTCTGGATCTAAGCCGCGTCATCATTTTAAAACACAAAATTCCAGCTGATTACTAGAGACTCTAGCACTATGTCATGAGTGTTTCCGCCATCTTGGGTGAAGGAGGGAGAGGGGGACAACACACACACACACACACACACACACACACACACACACACACACACACACACACACACACTCACTCACTCACTCACCCACTCACGCACACACTCACTCTCTCACTCACACACAGAGACAGACAGACAGAGACAGACAGAGGAGGTGTAGTGTATTTGCCAGGAGCACTTCCCATCCGCCGTTAACAAGCCTGGCGGTGATGGAGTTGGAAGATTTGTTTGGCCACGGTAATGAGGGGGATATATACCTCCTGCCAGTGTCCACCCCATGACCACGTCAATGGGGGGGATATATACCTCCTGCCGGTGTCCACCCCATGACCACGTCAATGGGGGGGATATATACCTCCTGCCGGTGTCCACCCCATGACCACGTCATGGGGGGGGGGATATATACCTCCTGCCGGTGTCCCCACCCCATGACCACGTCAATGGGGGGGATATATACCTCCTGCCGGTGTCCACCCCATGACCACGTCAATGGGGGGGATATATACCTCCTACCAGTGTCCACCCATGACCACGGTAATGAGGGGGATATATACCTCCTGCCGGTGTCCACCCCATGACCACGGCAATGAGGGGGATATATACCTCCTGCCAGTGTCCACCCCATGCAAGGCCCTTCCCTGCAGTAGAGAAATGTGTACCTGCTCTCAGTGTCGATCTGATACATAGCTCTGCCTGTATTAAGGGAATGCGTACCTCGGTGCCTACCAGCCAAGTTGACTTTATAGTATGTCTCTGCCCATTTTCTGGGGGATTGTATACTCTGGGGGGGAATGTATACTCCCAAGATCTACCTGATGTATTCGTTCGTCTTTTGATAGGGGACTGTAATACAATTCACATCTACCTGATATAAATCCTTAGTCTCTATCAGGGAAATGTGTACTTACATGCTGTGTCGATTTTATATACAGCCTTGTAGGGAAATTTATACCTACTCCTAATATCCACCTGATGTACAACCTAATCTGTATGAGGGGAATGTATTTTACGTACAACCTAATCTGCATGAGGGGAATGTATTTTACTGCCAATGTCTACCTTACATCCACCCTTACTCTGTATTAGAGGAAAGTACAACTATTCCCAATGTCTACCTGATGTACAATCTCAGTCTGTAGTAGGGAAATGTATACCCACTCTCAATGTCGACCTGATAAAAAAAAACCCTTGTCATGTATACCTACTTCCTGTGTCTACCTGACATACAGATCTGCCCTCTCCTGGGAGAATGAATACATTCTTCCAACGTCTGCCTGACATATAGATCTTCCCTCTTCTGGGAGAATAAATACATTCTCCCCCAGTGTCTAGCTGACATACAGATGTGCCCTATATTTTGACGAATGTCTGCCTGCTTCTAGTATGTACCTGATCTCTAGCTCTGCCCAGTGTTAGGGGCCTGTACAATCATCCCTGAACAGGACAGGTTGTATGTCAAGTGGTCATTGGAAGCAGGTATTCACTTCCCTAATGCGAGGCAAGGGTTTGTTTCAGATCCACAATGGAAGTCAAACACATTCCCCTAATACAGACTAAGGGAGTATATGAGGAAGACATTGGGAGTAAAATACATTCCCCTAATACAAAGGGAGTAAATCAGGTAAAAATTTGGGAGTAAAATACATTCTCCTAACACAGACTAAGGGAGTATATCAGGTAGACATTGGGAGTAAAACATATTCTCCTAATACAGACTAAGGGAGTATATGAGGAAGACATTGGGAGTAAAATACATTCCCCTAATACAAAGGGAGTAAATCAGGTAAAAATTTGGGAGTAAAATACATTCTCCTAACACAGACTAAGTATATCAGGTAGACATTGGGAGTAAAACATATTCTCCTAATACAGACTAAGGGAGTATATCAGTAAGAATTGGGAGTAAAATATGTTCTCCCAATACAGACTAAGGGAGATATCAGATAGACATTGGGAGTAAATTACATTCCCCTATTCCCCTACTACAGACTAAGACTGTTTATCAGTTAATAAGTTGTGTGATATTACCCGAAAGGATGTGCCTATTTGTGTTTTGTTTCTGTTTGTTTGTTTCTGTTTGTTTGCTTGTTTTTCTGTTCAGTCTAAAGGAAGGTGACTTCAGGCAGAAGCAGAGAGGGGCAGAGGGTTGGTCTGCCGCCGGGCTAATATAGCAGACAATGAGTCTGTCTTGTAATTTGTTTGCTGCCTTGTTTGGCGCACGGTGTAGTAGACTTTTTGACTTTTGTTGGTTGGGCTTGTGTGTGTGTGTGTGTGTGTGTGTGTGGGGGGGGGGGGGGGGTTGCTTTTCTGTTGTTGCATATTTGGTGTTAATTTGATGTTACTCTTTTTGTCCCGGATCAAGAAAGGTAAATGACGTGGTGCACTTGAATATGAAATAAGTTGTAGTACATTAGGCTTATTTTTATAGTGCAAATAAAACCTGTATGACATGCGATATGGTAATGGTATGTTGAATCCAATCCGATTACCACCCCCCCCCCCCCCCCCCCCCTTTCATCTTCCTGCCCCGCACCCCCCTTTTCTGGTTTTTTTTTTTTTTTTTTTTTTTTTTTTTTTACCCCTGTAACTCCCGCCAACCCCCCCCCCCCCCCCCCCCCCCCCCCCTTTCTTGCCATCCGGTGAGTCCTTTTGATGAAAAGATCGGAAAGAGAGCGGTTCTTGCCCCCCCCCCCCCCCCCCCCCCCCTTCCCCCGCGCTCACACGCGCACGCACCCCTTCCCCTTCCTCCGGTGCTTATAGAGGCTTCTCGATCGTGCACTGTTTTACTGTTGGGTGAATATTAGGATGGGATCCTGTGAGTGAGGTTGAACCAAGCACGGGCAGTTCATACTTTGGAGGGGTGGGGGTGAAGGGGGGTGTGTGTGTGTGTGTGTGTGTGTGTGTGTGAATTATTCCCCATAGTGTTGGCTGAGAACCCTTTCAGTCTTTTTTTTTCTGAATGTTTGTAAGCCTACCTGAGAAATAATTGTGTCCTTACAGCTTGAACATGGATAAATTCTGCACGTACATGATTTTTTTTTTTTTTCTCGCATACTCTTGCGCACGCACGATTTTTGATGCAACAAGTTTTTTGTTTTTGTTTTTGGTGGTTTTTTTTTTTTTTTGCATTCAGACGACTTCTGAACCTTAAACAAAATGACAAAACATCGGCGTCATTTTTGTTGTTGTTCTTTTCTGCTTTTTTTGATTTAGCATTAGTGGGAGGAGAATGATCCCCTATCTACCACCAAATATTGTAAAAAGGAAAAAAAAAAAAAAAAGGGGGGGGGGGGGGGGGGGGGGGGGGGGGGGGGGGGGGAAGAAAAAAAGAAAAAAAAAGAAGAGAGGAAGCAATGGGCTAGCTCTTTTCGGCTTGATACTGCTGGCTACTTACTAAGTATTTTTTGCCTTTGTTTGGATTTATTGTTGTTGCTTTTGTTTGTGATAATTGTTGCTGTTTGTACATACTTTTTTTTCTCTCTTTCTCTCTCTCTCTCTCTCTCTCTGTTTCTCTCTCTGTTCTCTGTCTCCCTCTCTCTTATTTCCTCTCATGACAATTATTGTGCTCAAAGACATGCATTTTTCTTTTCCTTTAGACTTGAAATTTTTGGTTTGTTACTGCTCCTCTCTCCCTATGAAGTTGGATGGATGTGCTCTTTTGTATTCAATGTGTGTGGACAAATTTGTTGTCCTGGAATATAGCAAAACATTACTGTGTCTTTTTGGTGTTCAATTTAAACCTTATCTGTAAAAAATGGATAGTGGTGTATCAATTTTTTTTTCTGTTAATTGTCAGGGCCTCAATACCGCCCAGAAAAGGCGGGATATCTTTCATTACATGAGAAACAAAAACCATTCCATTTATTTTTTGCAGGATACACATTTTGAGAAGAAAATGGAAAAGTATATTTTTAGCGGAATGGGGGTATCAGGGATATTTCTCAAGCTTTACATCAAATGCAAGAGGAGTCGCGATAATGTTTAATAATAACTTTGAATTTAAGGTTGAAAGAACTATTAAAGATAATTCAGGTAATTATATTATGGTAGTTGTAGAAATCCATAAGAAGAGTTTTCTCCTTGTAAACATATACGGGCCAAATAGAGACAACCCTGAGTTCTATAGTAACCTGAAACAAAAGATTAGTGAAATAAAAGTTGAAAATATTATAATAGCTGGGGATTTTAATCTAGTTCTTGAGCCTGAAAAAGATTACCACAATTATAAAACACGTTAATAATCCTAAAGCAAAAGAGGCAGTTGATGATATGATCGAAAACTTAGATTTGAACGATATCTGGCGAGAATTGAACGTAGAATGCCTTCGTTATACATGGAGAAGAACCAACCCTTTTCAGCAGGCCAGATTAGACTTTTTTCTGATCTCAGACTTAGTAGTGTCGTTTGTAGAGGACGCAGACATTGAAAGTGGCTACAGGACAGATCATTCGGCTGTTGTCTTAAAATTAAAATTTGAAGACACCGGTAAACGTAACACCTTTTGGAAATTCAATACGTCCCTTCTAAAAGATAAAATGTATTTAGATGAAATAAATTCGGAAATTGATAAGGTTAAAAAAGAAAACGCGCTAAATGCAAACGTAGAGGAAGTAACTGACGAAGAGCTGAGGTTTTCTATCCCGGATGATATATTTCTTGACTTTCTTTTAATGGAAATAAGATCCAAAACAATTTCATATGCCACGATGAAAAAAAAAAACTGACAGAAGAAGAAAGAACAGCTTGAACATGACGTACAACGACTAGACAGAATTGAAAATAAAAATGAAGAAGACATCAGATTTATAGACATGAAAAAAGAACAGTTAAAACAGATAAGGAAAAAAAAACGAATGGAGGGAGTATTGTTAAGGTCGAGAGCTCGATGGATAGCGGAAGGGGAGAAAGTGAGTAACTATTTCTGATTTAGAGAAACGTCACTATGTTAGCAAAAATATGGCTAGATTGATAGACCAACATGGCATTACTCTAACAAACCAGAAAGACATTATTCAAGAAGTGTATACATTTTATAGATTGCTATATGCAAAGACTGAGGTGGAAAATTGCGAAATTAAAGATTTAGTAGAAAATATCACGTGTTTAAACGAAGAGGAAGCAAAAGGATTAGAGGGGAAAAATAAGTCTAGAAGAAGCTACATGTGTTCTAAAGAACACATGAAAAAAATAATAAAAGTCCCGGTACAGACGGTTTCAGCGCAGAATTTTTTTAAAAGTTTTCTGGAAAAAAATAGGACTCTTTGTTGTAAGAGCACTGAATGCGAGTTTTGAACGAGGAGAACTTTCAAATGTACAGAAAGAAGGAATCATTACTTGCATTCCGAAACGTGATAGACCCAGAGAGTATATAAAAAACTGGAGACCTATCTCGTTATTAAATGTGATTTATAAAAATCGGGTCATCCTGTATTGCAAATCGTTTTAAAGATAGTATTACCAAAAATCATCAGTGAAGACCAAACCGGATTTATGAAAAATAGGTATATTGGGGGATAACTTAAGACTGATTTATGATACAATTGCCTACTTAGATAAACATGAATTACCAGGATTGCTGTTAAATATAGATTTTGAAAAAGCTTTTGACTCGATAAATTGGGAGTTCATGTTTAAAGTATTAAAAGCATTTGTTTTTAAAGAAGACATATGTAAATGGATAAGTACATTCTATAGAAATACTAAATCTTGTGTGATAGTGAATGGCCAGGTGTCAGAATGGTTTCAAATAACAAAAAGGTTGTACAGGGAGACCCCATATCTCCATATCTTTTCATATTATGTGTTGAAATATTAGCAATGACTGTAAGAGAAAACACAGATATTAAAGGCATTACGGTGAATAATGTTGAACACAAGCTGACACAGTACGCTGATGACACTGAATTTTTTTACTGGCAGGAGACAGAAAGTCTTTTGAAACTTGCATAGATGTACTTGACAGGTTCAATTCTGTCTCAGGGCTCCATATAAACTCGGGCAAAACTAGTGTGATTTGGCTTGGGAGTCGCAAAAAATTCCACAGCTCGTTATATGGGAACATTTAGGTTTAAACTGGAATCCGCCGAAATTTCGTTGTGTGTTAGGTATTTTTGGTTCACTAATGATTTAAAAGGATGTCTTGAAGTTAATTACTCAGAAAAATTAGCAGAAGTAAAGTATCTGTTCAAAATATGGGTTAAACGTCAGATCACACCTCTTGGCAGAGTTGCAATATAAAATCTATAATCCTTTCAAAGCTGACTCACCTCTGGCTCCTTTTACCAAACCCACCAGACATATTTTTTCAAAACGTGTCAACAAATCTGTTATAATTTATTTGGAATAGGAAACCAGACAAAAAGTCAGTCGAAACATTTCACACAATAGTGTAAGGAATGGAGGCATTGGCCTTCCTGATTTGAAAACATTTGTCTTATCTTTGAAACTTTCATGGATTCGTAAAGCTGAAAAAACAAAAACATAAATGGAAAAGTCTTCTGTTGCATAACTTTCCGAAATGGGAAACTATTGACAAGTATGGACCAGAGTTTGTCTCAAAATTCACTAAATACAATCAGTTTTGGTCAGAAGTTCTTGAAGCATATAAGGTGTTTTACTACAAATGTATTCCTAAAAAATTCTGCTGAACTTCTTGCCGAACCTTTATGCTATAACAAGCGGTTTCAAATGGGAAGAAAATTTATCGTCTCACAAGTATTGCATAACAAAAACATATTTTGTGTTGCCCATTTCTTTGATGATAATGGGCAGTTCCTCACTTACACACGTTTCAAAGATCAGTATGATATTAATATCGATTTCCTTACTTACGCTGGTTACAGATCTGCAATACTTGACTATGCAAAAAAGTCTGCATTAATATAACTAATAATACGTACCAGAACTCATCATTGTGTTTTAAACAACTGCTTGCAGTTTACAAAGGTTGTAGATTATATTATGATATACTGATTACAAATAAAGTAACGCCTAAATGCTGCGAAAAATGGGATGCCAAGCTCTCAACATCCCATGACTGGAAATCTTGTTTTTTATATGCACACAAGATACAGGATGTAAAACTCCAGTGGTTTCAGCTGAAAATAATGCATAGATGTCTATGTACAAATATCATCATATTAAAGGAAATTGGTGTAAAAAAAATAATGACAGATGTGACTTTTGTGGAGAGTATAAAGATAGTATTGATCATGTGTTCTGGAAGTGTCATTATGTACAATTATTTTGGAATAATCTCACTGATTTAATGAAAGAAAGATGTATGAATGCACACAAATGTGCGGCTAACAGAGTCACTGATACTATTTGGTAATGATGCAGCAATTTCTAGTGATGTAATATTTTATTTTATAATTCTCTTCGCAAAATACTATATATACACTGTGTAAAGTACAAAACAGTCTACCACAAGTAAGTGCATTTATAAGGAAACTAAGGAATCGGTATAAAATTGAAGAACACATCGCATACTTAAAATTAAACCATGTAGATTTCACTGTGAAATGGTCAGTGTACAAACCATTATTTGTAAATGATTAACTATTTAAACATCGCTCGATCTGTATCCTATGACCCATATTCACAGACTTAAACGCTTTGTCAACTTTTGGTAACCTGTTATGCTGTGATCTCTGCACACACAGACTACCTAGTGTTGCAAATGAGTCTGTACATATGTCGGTTCTGACATCATTATTATCTCTTTTATTGATGGTTATGTTTGTGTTTTCTGGCCAGTGTGATTTACTTTGTGAAAGTAACTTATGCCAACATATTGATTGAATGTAATCCATCCAACGTGCCCCTCTATTCTGTCTCTCTCTCTCTCTGTCTCTGTCTTTGTCCCCCCCCCCCCCTCTCTCTCTCTCTCTCTCTCTCTCTCTCTCTCTCTCTCTCTCTCTCTCTCTCTCTCTCTCTCATCTTCTCGCTTTTTCTCCTCCTCTCCCTCCACTTTTTCTTCAAAACCTACTTTTCTTTTCTTTCTTCTTTTTTTCAAATGAGAGAAATGGAATTTCTTCTTGCTTGTGTGATTGCTGAATTCTCTCTTTTTTTCTCTCTCCAAAATTCTTATTGCTTATGTATGTTTTATGTTCATGTAAATGTTTGAAATTAAATAAAAAAAAAAAAAAAAAAGTTAAAAAAAAAAAAAAAAAAAAAAGACTGTTTATCAGGAAGACATTGAGAGTAAGGGCGTATACCAGGTGGATATGGGATCAGACGTTATTTGTTTCGTCCAAACGGTCGAATTTTAGGAATAGTATGTGTTTCTTATTGATAAACAAGGAAAAATAAAGAATAGTCTTTTTTTACGAAGTGTCAATTTAAAAATAAACAGTGTTGTGTACACTTGATTTTGACAATCACAGTTCTACTTCACATGGACTCGCTCCAAGGGAGAGGAGGGGGAGGATTTTTGTGTGATGGGGGCTCCTTACTGCGAAACTGAAAGTGTGGTATGCAACAAAATATTTGATAAAAGTGGGAGGTGGGGACGGGGGTGTGGGGTATGGGGGTGGGCTAAATTTAAACCTTTACCGTAACTGTGAAACAGAAGGCGGTATCAAATTGACTGAAGAAATGTCAAAAGCCATTAAGACCCTTGGCTTTCTTCTCGTAAATTCGAAAATGGGCTCTGTAAACGTCAAGGAAAAAGTAGACAAAACCTTGGAGTACCCCCCACTCTGGGGTAGCCCTATATTACCCCTGTGGGCTCCAGATATGGTGCTACTGTTAGTGCCCACTGTTTCATCTGGGCAAAGAACCATGCACCACTGTAGAAAAGAACAGAAGAAAAAAAGCGCCATTGTCACGGTTCATGAACAATCTGAGGTTCTGATAGAGTCGTTTAAAGGAACTGAAAGTCCTTGATAATGTCTTGGATCTAGTTAGTTCTCAGGCACAACTTGGTGTGACCGTCTACAATAATTTATCTTGGCCAGACGAGGCTTCAAAAGTATGATCATTTTTTTATTGACAGTCTGTTTCATTCTCTCAAGCTCATATTTCTTGCTCCAGAAATAAATGGGAACCGTACATCTATTTTTTTGCTCCTTTCAATTTCAAAT
>JADBJO010001191.1:202500-207500 GCA_016801955.1 Conus betulinus
GCGTCTGTGTTTCCTTGAAGTCAACGCTGATTGATGCCCACGTTTGTGGGCGCTGGAAGACGCTTGTGCTCTACAGGGATAAAATGCGGGTGAGGTTACTGGACCGTCACACTGTGTAGAATAAACAAACAACAAGATGAAAGTGACACGTTTTGACCACTAGGGGTCCTCCATCCACTGGCTGGAAGAAAGCACGTGACAAACAAAATAAAGTTCGTTTGGTTTTTTTGGTTTGTTTGTTTTTTTTTTCAATTCGAAGAACGTATCCGTATTAGACAGATCTTGTTCAGCATGTGAACAAGAAGCATAAGAATTATCTTCTGTTGGTAGATGAGGAAAAAGAGTAAAGAAAAAAAAAAAGGGGGAGGGGGGGGGGGAGAGAGAGAGAGAGAGAGAGAGAGAGAGAGAGAGAGAGAATTGAATAAATAAATAAACAAATAAATAAATAGACAAATAAATAAGTAAATGAATATATAAATGAAAAGACATAAAACAAACGAATAAGTAAATGAATGAATAAATAAATAAATGAGTAAATAAATAAATGATGAAAATGAAATAAACACATGGAAATAAAGTTTAAAGGAGACTTTCTTTAAATAAAGAGGTGTGGTGATGTGTAGATAAAGTTGATGATAGAATACCAACTAAAGGAAATAGATAAATGAACAGATAAATTGGTAAACTGAAAGAAGATGTGATTACATTTCGATGTAAATGGCTACATGAAACTAAACTACTAAAAAGAAAGTGAGGCGAGGCGGGGGGGGGGGACAATACTTATGATACAATATATGAAATGAATAGATATGGTGCTCTAGTTCAACAGATTTGATTTCGTTAGCTCACGAAAAACTCACATAGTTACTTACTTAGGCCCATAGCTCAAGGGTGAGCATAGGCCATCGACAACACTCCGCCATTGCACTCGGTTCTGGGCTGCTCGCTGAATGCCTGTCCAGTTGGTCCCCTGCCTCTTTATCTCTGCCTCTGTGTCTCGCCTCCAGCTGCTGTGAGGTCGGCCTCTCTTCCTTTTTTCCCCTGCGGGTTCCATGACAGGGCTTGGCATGTGGTGCTGGACGCTGGCTTCCTGAGAGTGTGTCCAATCCAGCCCCACTTCCTCCGCAGAATCTGCTTCCACACGGTCTACTCTTTGTGGTGTGGGAGATTGCGTACCTCTATGACCCAGAGAGCTATGCCAGCGGAGCGTATACTCCTGCTAGGGCCACCCAAGCTGGACAGGTCGAAATAGGGTAGAGGTCTGACTAATGTAGACCAAACTCTCCCGGAGATTAAAACGGTTTTGCGTAGGGCTAACAGCCCTTCCTAGAAAAAACATCAAGTTACAGAAGCATCGCCAACATCAAACCAAAACTTCCATCCTTGACCTAAAACGACTCCACATCCTTAATGTCTTCCTCTGTGACTTACGTTATGAGGAATTTCTCGTTGTGCTTTTAAGAAGCTTTCAAATCAAGGGATATTCCAATCCTATAATACGATTTTGAGGAATGGATTTCATTTTGTGTTCCTTAATGTTTGCTTTCTTCTGCTTTGCTTTTGATTGATGTATATAGGATGAGGATCACCCTTCCTCCATAAGGGGCTAAGACCTATACGCGAATAACTTATCCGAATCTCTCTCTCTCTCTCTCTCTCTCTCTCTCTCTCTCTCTCTCTCTCTCTCTCTTCTCTCTCTCTCTCTCTCTCTCTCTCTCAAAACAGCGATATTCAAGATGTATTTCCATGTATGTGTTGTTGCTCTTTGTCCTAATTTGGTACAATAACAAAAGCAAGTATACAAAACTGGCAAACTTTAGTCATTGCTTTCCGCGTTGTAACTTACAGAATGCTTATGATCATTATCATTACCATTGCTCTCTCTCTCTCTGTTTCTCTCTCTCTCTCTCTCTCTCTCTCTCTCTCTCTCTCTCTCTCTCTCACACACACACACACACACACAAATTTTTTTAGTCCTCAATAATGGGCTCAAAGATGTTTTTTTCATATTGATTGTTTTTTCTTTATACTCCTTCCTTTTTTTTAAGCTTCTTTCCATATACTGCCTCCTTCTCATTTCTGCGCTCTGTCCTTGACTGGCTGCCAAAGGAGTCAGCCTGGATTTAGTTTTCGTCCTCCGACAGACTCCATCAATAATTGCAGCATTCATTTCACTATTTTCCAAAACTGTGTGCTATTTCAGGAGAGATAGATGGGGCGTGTGGAAGGATGCCATATTTCAGGCTTCAGGGGAGTCTGTCGGGGCTAGCCCCACGATGACTTCATCGATATTGTCAGCCTGGAGTTGCCAGTGTTCAGGACATTTCTGTTACTGAAGCAGAGGGTGAGGCATTAGGGGTATGAAGGAGGCAGTTTCAGCGAAGAGTTATTCTGGACCATCCCCAGAACGACTTGATCAATATTTTTAGCGTCATTTTCTGCTGTTCTCTAGAAGCGTGTGTTATGTTGAGGCAAGAGTGAGAGAATGGCAGAATTTAGGTCTCGGGGGACTCTATTTGGTCAGCCCCCAAAAGGCTCCATTAAAGTAATTAGCTTCAAGGTATCTCTTTTATGTAGGTTGCACTGGGTGGATAGATGTAGGGTGGGCTTGGACGGGGATTCTGGGATTGTGTGTTGGTTCCAGATCTGTTTTACAGTCACTAGAGCGTTGAGGCTGCAAAGTTAGAAAAGATCTGCTTTTTGAAATAAAACATTTACTGCATTGTTTTATAACTCTAGGCATAAGAATTGATTTTTGTTGGGTCCCATCTCACTGTGGTATAAAGTGGAATGAAATAGACAGTCTTGCAAAAGATGGAGCAAAAAGAAACGTTGAAAATTTATCAAACAATCCCTTAGATTTGTCCTCTTGTGAATTACTCGAAATTATGGACAAGTAATTACAAAGGCAGAATTTTAGTCAAAAAGTGGCTACTTTACCATAGTGCCCAATAAATTAAGGCTGAATACATGGAATACTAATATTGTCATGGCATTACTTGTGTCTGCAGAGAAAACATTTCTGTGCATCATCTTTTGTTTGAATGCTCAGTGTGTTGACCTCGCTCTATCAGGGGAAAGATATTGAGATGACTAACTTTGATAATGTCGATACTGTCTTGTATGGTCCGTATGTTGCTGAAATTGCCATGGATCTTTCGCAATCACAGGTTGCAAAATTGTTATAAGATCAACAACTTTGTGTACCACTAGGGTATGTCACTTATGTAAATAAGCATAAATCAGATGTGGGTTTGAAAGTACTTACATAGACGGTAAGTTGAGTGTGTGAGATGTTGTTTTTTTGTTTGTTTGTCTGTTTGTTTGTTTGTTTGTTTGTTTGTTTGTTTTTCTTGGGGGGGGGGGGGTTTGTATTTTTTAAGCGTCTAATATCATCTGACGATGAAAAGACATTAATTAAATTACTGAACTGAACTGAACTGGACGTCACCGGAACGACTCGGTCGACTTTTTTGTGTAACGTTCACATTTCTTCCAGAGACATGAGCTGTTTCAAGACCGGGGAGGGAGCGCTTGGGAAAGACTGGGCTTCGAGGACTGTTTTGAAGGCCACGCCCAGAACGACGTCGTGCACTAGTCTCAGTCTGATGTCTCTTACTTGAGTAGTAGCCATGAACTGTAGGACAGGGGTAGAGGGAGGACAGAAGGGACGGGGCTTTACTGGACAGCCTCTTTAGGTCACCTCCAAAACGATTCTATCAATAGATTTAGCATCATATACATTTTTTTTCAGCAATGCGTTTTCTTTCATTGCTTTAATCTTCCATACATCACTTCTAGTAACAAGCGTGCATGGAGAATGGACAATCTGAATGTAAAATTATTGATGGAACTGTTTTGTGGCTGACCCTGAAACACTCCCACCTGAACTGAACTGTAACCCTCCCATGGTTCAGCCCCTGTCTTGAAATAACACATCTTTGAAACGTGATCTTTGTGCTGAAATGCTGGAGCCATTCTGGGACTGAACTAAAGACACCCCCACCTCCCCCACCCCCTCCACGCAAACAGTAATTCCCCCATGCCCCCCTTCCCTTTCCCGTCACGACGTGGATCAATTCTGTTTTCACAAGACCAGAGAACTTCATGCAAAAATTATTGATGAAAATGTTCTCGGCTTGACCTCAAAGACACACACCCCCCCCCCCCCCCCCCTCCTCCCTCTTCAAATCCTGTGTCTCCCACCCGCAGTCCTGCCCCCGCACATGTTCTGAGATATCATGTATCTTTTAAAAAAAAAAAAAAAAACAAAAACAAAGGGGGGGGGGGGGGGGGCAAAATACTGATGGACACAGACCCCAAAGGTCCCCCCCTCCTCCCCCCCCCCCCCCCCCCCCCCCCCCCGTCCCATCGGCTGCCCCTGTCAGCTGTCTTGAAATAAGACACACTTCAGGAAAATAATGCATTTCATGCTCATATCATCGATGGAGACGTTCTGGGGCTGGCTCAAGGAGGCTCCCTCTGGAGTCCCCTCTGTCCCCCTGTCCACTACCTCCACCACACCTGTCTGGATACCAGCGCTCATATCCTGACTATGGTGAGTTTCATGCTGGAGATGGTGATGGAGAATGACCCAAACAGGCTTTTTCTGAATATCCGTTGTTTCCATCATGCGTTCCACCATCCTTCAGCGGATTTAACAAGCATTTCATTTGTTAAAAAAAAAAAAAAGGAATCAGCTTGAGCTGAAATGTTGATGGAATAGTGCTGGAATTGACCCAGAAAGACCCTCCCCCAATCTCCCATGAAGCCCCTTTATTTCAAATTCATGCGCGCGCGCGTGTGTGTGTGTGTGTGTGTGCGCGCACACACACACACACACACACACACATACACACACACGCGCACACACACACACACACACACACACACACACACACACACACACACACACACACACACACACACACACATACAAACATGTCTATGCACACACACACTCTCTCTCTCTCTCTCTCTCTCTCTCTCTCTCTCTCTAT
>JADBJO010001191.1:212500-215000 GCA_016801955.1 Conus betulinus
AGCGGATTTAGATTCAGCGTCTTCAAAATAAAAACGGCCAACAAGCCAGAAAACTGAGGCCAGAAATATTGCAGCTTAACACAGGCTCATACAACCATGTCACGTGAACCACTCGTCCAAGAATATCGCAAGGGCACAGACCCCTCAATATAGGCTGAAAGAGGTGTCATAAAGTAACATCATCATCATTACCATCATCATCGTCGTCATCATCATCATCGTCGTCGTCGTCATCGTCGTCGTCGTCGTCATCTCGTCGTCGTCCCGTCGTCATTGTGGTCGTACATTCAACATTAGAATACAAGTAGTCGAGAGTGTCAAAGTCAAGACCTTCTTTCATACACCATCAACGCTGCAAACATCACCACTACTATCAGAACACATCGCTGCCACCATCATTGACACCAGCACCGTCATTGGCAGAACGTTGTAGGCGTTAGTGATCACCATGCTCTTTATTCACACTGACACACACACACACACACACACACACACACACACACACACACACACACACACACACACACACACACACACGATGACTAGTCAGACACATCCCTAATCCATGCGCTCACATACGGCAACAATTCGTCCTGTAATTGACATAGATACGTCAGATGGGGTGATACTTCGTACCGGGCGACCTTCTACACCATACACAGGTTACTTGTGTTGTGGTGGTAATTTCCCTGCTACTAACTGGACAGGAAGCAATGACAATGACAGCTACTCTCTACGAACGGACATTGAGGCTTTGTCATGATTTCCGTGTTCAACAGAGGGAAAAACATGCACTGGGGGTGAGAAAAGAGGCATCTGTGATTTTTTAAGTGTGAGTATGCGTACGCTCGACTATCTTTTATATTTTTTTTCTTCTTTTTTAAACTTAAAAATACATATTTTCTTTGTTTTCAATATGCGAATACTGCTTTTATTGATAAAGTAAAGCAGCTGCTCATTTTCTCGTTTTGAATGTAAAACTACTACTCATTTTCTTCGTTTCACATGTAAAATACTGCTCGTTTTCTTCGTCGTTTTTCAATTTCAAAATACTGCTCTTATCTTTTTCGGTTTAAATGTGAAAATGCTGCTCATTTTTCTTCCTTTTGAATGTGAAAATATTGCTCATTTTCTTCGTGTCGTTCAAACAAAACTGATGTCATATACATTAGGTGTTAACAGCTTTAAAAAATACTTTGAAACCAGTTCAGTATCGATTCACAATTCAATTCCATTTGGCTCTGGTGGAGTCAGAACACACAGCGCCCACAACAGACTTGAACATTTTTTTTTTGCCCCACACGATGAGTGTGTCTGTTTACACGTCATCCACATACAAAGCAATTGGTCAGGAGGTGCAGGTTCTGAACGCCACGCGTGTGAGCTTTTTCAAACACACACACACACACACACACACACACACACACACACACACACACACACAGACGCACGCACGCATGCACGCACACACACACACACACACACACACACACACACACACACCACGCACGCACGCACGCACACACACACACACATACACACACACACGCGCGCGCGGCGCGCACACACACACACACACACACACACACACACACACACACACACACACACACACACACGCGTGCGCGCGCACACACACACGCACGCACACGCAAAAACACACACACACACACACACACACCACACACACACACACACACACACCAGGAGAGAGAGAGAGAGAGAGAGAGAGAGAGAGAGAGAGAGAGAGAGAGAGAGAGAGCGAGAGAGAGAAGAGGGGGGGTCCGGTGCAGATCCGCTGTAACTGGGAAATCATTCCTGGGAAAATAATAACTGCGATTTGCACCATGATTGCCGATTAGCCCACTATCTTAAAAAAGCACAAGTGTGTGTGTGTGTGTGTGTGTGTGTGTGTGTGTGTGTGTGTGTGTGTGTGTGTGTGTGTGTGTGTGCGTGCGTGCGTGCGTGCGTGTGTGCGTGCGTGCGTGCGTGCGTGCGTGCGTGCGTGCGTGCGTGCGTGTGTGTGTGTGTGTGTGTGTGTGTGTGCGCGCGCGTGCGCGCCTGCACATGCATGAATGTCTTACTCTG
The DNA here is from genome assembly GCA_016801955.1 of Conus betulinus. NCBI lineage: Eukaryota > Metazoa > Mollusca > Gastropoda > Neogastropoda > Conidae > Conus > Conus betulinus. The sequence goes on from JADBJO010001191.1 coordinate 214,589, forward strand.
CTGAACCTTAACTATCACTTTCTTTCCTTCGATGTTTGTTTTTGGCCTGCTATGAACACGTTCCTCCATGTCATAAGAAGGAAGAGAACACTCAATATCACCAGCTTTGTTTTCAGTGTGTCGGGTCAACTCCTTCAGGCTCTTTGGGGTGGGGTGAGGAGGGGTCGATCAGGAAGCATCCCAGTGCAAACCATAATTATTGTCATTGGCGCTGGAGCAATGTCAAGTCATAGCGGTGCAGTCAGTCACCAGCCCTCAGTCGCCACAGTTTAAATTGCAAATGCTGGGGTCATTGCCATGCGCACTGGAATCACATCAACACCGTGACATTGTACGTACGTACAAACCCGCGTATCCGCGCGCACACATCAACAGCGAAGACGTGCGCGCATGAAGGTACACATAACGTGAG
>JADBJO010001191.1:220000-222500 GCA_016801955.1 Conus betulinus
TACAATGACAATACCTTACAGTGAAACTGACGACGATGATATAACCTTACAGTGACAATACCTTACAGTGAAACTGACGATGATATAACCTTACAGTGACAATACCTTACAGTGAAACTAACGATGGTACAACCTTACGATGACAATGCTTTACAGTGAAACTGACGATGATATAACCTTACGATGACAATGCCTCACGGTGAACTGACGATGGTATAACCCTACAATGACAATGCCTTACAGTGAAACCTGACGACAGTATAACCTTACGATGACAATGCCTTACAGTGAAACTAACGATGGTATAACCTTACGATGACAATGCCTTACAGCGAAACGAACGATGATCTAACCTTACGATGACAGTGGCCTTAAAAGCGAAACTGACAACGGTATTGAATAACAGTGAATCTGGGAACAATAGAGACCAACAGCACAACCAACGACAAAACAGTGAAAATGATATTGAAACTGACTCTGGCAGTAGCTATCAGGGAAACTGACTGTCTCAAAAATGTACAAATTGTGTGTGTGTGTGTGTGTGTGTAGTGTTGTGTGTGTGTGTGTGTGTGTTGTGTGCGTGTGTGTGTGTGTATAAGTGTTTCGCGCGCGCGCGCATGTTTGTGTGGTGTGTGTGTGTGGGTGTGTGTGGTGTGTGGTGTCGTGTGTCTGTGTGTCTGGGTGTGTGTGTTGTCTGTGGGTGTGTGTCTGTCTATCTGTCATTATTGTAATTCTCTCTCTCTTCTCCTCTCTTCTCTCTCATCCTCCCTCTCTCGCTCTCTCTCTCCTCCTCCTCTCTCTCTCTCTCTCGTGTGTGGTGCTGTGTGGTGTGTGTTTGTGTGTTTGTGTGTGTGGTGTGTGTGTTTCCAACGCGCGCACGCATATGTACTTTTATGAGTCTGTGCGCATGCGCACCAATCGTGTGAACATGTGAGTTTAACCATGGTTGCAATGGGGATCAGTGTGACTGGCATTTACCTCGATCGTTGTCAAGGCAACCATGATTACACTATAGCAAAGAGAACAGGCGACTGCGCTAGTGCGACTGTAATTTCCTCAGTGCGAATAACTGTCACGATTTGCGCAGAGAGGATTTGCCCACGTGCCCAATACCCTCAACGAGGGCAACCCACAATAACGCAATGTTAGAACAGCAATTGTTCATAAGCGTTTTATAAAAAAAAACATTACATACCATCATAAATAATGACAACGCATATTATGTATCATAACAGACGAAAAAACACACACACACACACATGCACTAGCCACAACGCACATACCACTACGTACGCACGCACCCCACGCGCGCGCGCCGGGCACACCACAGCACACCCACACACACACACACAGCACACACACACACATCACACCTCACAGAGAAAAAGAGGAAGTAGCAAGAAAGAAGAGAGCGAGAGAGAGCGCAAGAGAGAGAGAGAGAGATAGAGCACGCGCGTACGCACTGCATAACAAACAACACCGAGCTCGTCGCGCGCGAGCACTCGGACACACAACTTCATAAAACAACCACATACAAACGGCACGCTTATGCACTCACTCCAACACATTCAACTACACACACACACGCAACCACACACACACAATCCCACACAGCAGCTGACTCACACACACACACCACACACACACACACACACACACACACACACACACACCCAACACACACACACACACTTACACACTACCCACACACACACACCTTACACACACTTACCACACACACACACACACACACACACACACGACACCACACACACACAACACACCACGCACACACACACACACACACACACCACACCACACACCAACACACACGCATCACATCAGCACTGACTATTTGTGTCGTGGCCTGTGGGGCGATTTGCAGTCTGGTCGCCTCGGTGCTAATCACAGTTGTCTTCTTAGGAATGAATGGTTCACAGTCGCATGGGAATTCTCATTTGCACCGTGTCCTGTCTGTCTGTCTATCTCCCTACCTACCTGTCTACCTACCTACCTACCTATCTATCTATCGATCGATCGGTCTGTCTATCTATCTATCTATCTATCTATCTATCTATCTATATATCATTGTGTGTGTGGTGTGTGTGTGTGTGTGCGCGCGCGCGCGCGCGCGCGCGCGCGCGCTTTCTTGCGCCTGTGCGTTGTGTGTGTGTGTGTGTGTGTGTGTGTGCGCGCGCGCGCGCGCCGCGCGCGTGAACGCATGTACGTTTGTTTTGTGTGCAAACGCGCGTGTGAATTTGGACACATGAAGTGGGGCGGGAGGGGGAGGAGTGTAGGGGATCTTGTCTTCTTGACAGAATGGTTTGCGTGTGAATGATGCGGTTAACAACCATCACTGTGTGGAAATGTAAACACGCTCGCGTCTACAAACATGATCCCGGTGCTATATTATGCTCCGGCATCGCTGTATAAAACGTCACCCTAGGTGACGTATCTCTGTCCACATGAGAACAAAATCGTTGCCATAATTTGTGAATGC
>JADBJO010001191.1:240000-255000 GCA_016801955.1 Conus betulinus
CAAACGAACAAACGAGTTTTATATAAACCGAGTAATTGGATAGTTGTAAATGACAAATGACAGGCGGGGGGGGGGGGGGGGGGCGGGGGGGGGGGGGGTGGGGGGGGGGGGGGTCGGTCATTTCATTTTTTTTTTTTTTTCTCTTTTTTTTTTCTTTTTTTTTAACATTCAGTCCTCTAGGTCGCAGAGAGAGAGAGGGAGACACACACACACACACACACACACACACACACACACACACACAGAGCGAGAGAGAGAGAGAGAGAGAGAGAGAGAGAGAGAGAGACAGACAGACAGACAGACAGACAGACAGAGAGTGCCTATCTATCTAAACATTTTCCTCTGTATCTCTGTGTTTGTATATCTCTGGATATTGCTATTTCATATGTCTTATCTTCTCTCCATATTATGTGTGCTTGCCTGTCTGCCCGTCTAATAATCTCTATCAATTCAGTTTATCACTGACGTCATATCTGATTCACATGGGAAGGCCATCGAACCACTGACAATAGTACCCCTGAGACATCGGGAATTCAGCGATCACGCCATAGTGCTGGTAAAAATAGGAACCTAGTAAATAAATGGCGACCACACCGACCGAGTAAGACGACCACGCGAGCGGGTGAAATATTCGCTTAGAGAAAAAAAAAATGTGATTTATTGACTGGCGGTTTCTGTTTGTTTGTTTGTTTTTGTTTATTTTCAAGGTGTTTATTGACTAGTGTTTTTTGTTTGTTTGTTTGTTTTGTTCATGTTTAACGTGATTTATCGACTGTTCTTTTTTTAAGTACCAGCTGGAGTAAAGGCTGATACGTGCACTTTGGAAATTAGTTTCTTTTAAAAAGATGTGAGAGATTTAATGGTCAATTAAATTATTCTAAATCCCTCCCCGAACACATTTTGATTGCTTCCTGTTTGCTGCAGTTCATTACATGCATTTGTTTTCATTTTCTGTGCGTTTCATCTCTCTCTCTCTCTCTCTCTCTCTCTCTCTCTCTCTCTCTCTCTCATTTAAAAAGAATGATTCGGCGATTGATCATAATATTTATGTTTACATAGTTGGCTATAGACCAAAAACACTTTTCTATTCATTGGAAATTATACTTGGCTTTTTTGTAAAAAGCATTTGAGTCGTTGAACCAAAAACATTCTTTGATGTCTTGTAAAAGAACGAGAAAAAAGGCAAGTTATAGAAATGTACAGCAACGTTAACATATTAGGGTAAGATGTGGATCTAACTTAACCGTTTATATCAAATGTCCATATGGTGTGAAACAGGGCGATGTATGTTGCCCAGCTGTGTTTTCTCTCTTCATAACTAAACTTGCTTTGGAGCTTGCTGGAAATGGTAAGCATGGGACCTTATTCAAAGTAAATTATTGAAAAGTTTTTTTTTTTTCTATTACTTGCTGATGATGTGGTATTATTAGCAAAAACAATGATTGGACTTCAGACAGTTTTGCGAAAAACAGTTTGCGACGAGCTGTACATTGTCTTGATCTGAAAGCACACTTGATCAAACCCAATATCGTAAGCTTCAGAAAAAGTAGTTGTTTAGCGACATGATAAAGATGGACATACAATTATATGGAAATGCCTGTTGTGTATTCGTGTGAATAGTAAGGTATACAGTTTTTCTACCAAACTCAGTTTTATTCAGCACGTAATGACCTCGCACATTGCGTTCGGTAACCTGAAGAAACTTCGTGTTTTGAATAACAAGAGCTTGGATGTATTTTTTCAAGATTATATTATCAGGTTATTATTATTATTATCAGGTTCAGCCCATGCTCCAATACATGCAAGACTTTGGCGTCCGGATGATTCAGCACCTCTCTGTGTTACGGCACAGTCGTTTTCTTATTTTTTTTTTTTTTTTTTTTATTTTTTTTTGGATATGAAATGTAGATATTCAGTAAGCTTCTACGTAGAGAAACTGATACACCTCTGATTTACAGAAAGTCTGTGATACGTTGTGTCTGTTGCTTACTGAAATTAATGACGACGAATGATTCCAGATTACCTGTAGATTTAAAAGGCAAAAGGAACTAGGTGGTCAAACGTTCGTTGCAAGCTGTGTCAGTTTGCTTTTGGTTATGTCTGGACAAACCAGGGAGTTCAAACTGGCAAGCAGTTTTGTATGAGTTCAATGACTGATTGATTTCACGTGTATAGAAAGCCTGGGATTTCCATGTTCAAAAAACAGCGAGAAATGTGATGTCTGTAGGACAGCTTGCACACCATAAATAATATCAAAACAAACATGAAAGTGAATGTAGACAAACATTTGAAATCTATTGATGACAAGGTTTAGATGTTGCCGTGTTTCAGAAATTGCTGTGCATCATCACAGCTACAAGAAACACATGAAATGGGTTTAAGTTGCCGTCTCTTCCAAAAATCAACCGAAGATGAGTCGCATTTTGTTTTATATTGCCCTCTATTAAGAGATTTAACAACACGTTATATATTACGAAGATATCATAATAAGAATGCTTTTGGCATCCCGAAATTGAAAGGATTTTAAAAGAAAGCATCAGTTCATTCATGCAAAGCATTTCAGTTGTGTTCAGTAATGACATCCTGATGAAGATGCTCTCTGTGATTTACAATTTTGTAATTACCCTGTGCACTACATAGTATGTATTATCCCCCCCCCCCCCCCCCCCCCCCCCCCCCCCCCCCCCCCCCCCCCCCCCCCCCCCCCCCCCCCCCCCCCCCCCCCCCCCCCCCCCCCCCCCCCCCCCCATTCATGAATTGAAATGGTCTTAAAGAATAAAAAATATCATTATTCTCTCTCTCTCTCTCTCTCTCTCTCTCTCTCTCATCAAAATTCTACATATCATTGCTACGGGACTAGATTACAATTAGACAGGCGTGATTTGCGACTTTTACCCGTTATTTCTCTCCAAATCATGTCATCCTGAACCCAGCTGAAGAGCACGATAGATAACAAACAATATGTGAGAGATAACAGAAATCATGCGAAGCCTACTTACCCTCCTAGCTCTTTTCCCTTCTCCACCCACGTCCCCCCACCTCTCCAAACACGCTCTGTGCATGATCACCCGCACAGAGACAAACGCATGCTTGTTTGTGTTTACACACACACACACACACACACACACACACACACACTGACGACACACGCACGTCATCAACATGACGACTGAAGACATCTCTTTTTAACTGCTGCCACCAGAAGACGGTCATGGGAAGACTCCGGCGCTCACAAAGCTCCAAAAAGCTGGGTAATGTCTTTCCTAAGTTACCAACTATGACATCGTTTCAAGATCAACTTGCTCCTGTGCCTGATTTGTGTGATTCCAGTCATACCAAAAATCGCGATCAGAGTGTTAGTGCAAAATATTCATCCACCAACGATAATTTTCTTAAATGCTCTGAATGTTCAAAACTAGTCGCTTGGTCAAAAACCATCCTACCCGACTACATGCTGTGCGTTTCATCAGAACTCAGAGAAAATATATGTGCGAACCATGTGCCTCGGGACTCATGACCACAGAACTTTTGTTGAAAATTGAAAATCAAAAAATCAAATCTGGATCGAGAAGGCTGTCCTGGAACTACTTCTCTTAGTGCCGTGAGTACCAGATCTAAATCGGTCGATCCCTCTGTCCAATACGATGAGAAAACAACATCAGAAACATCCTCGCATTTTCACGACAGAGTCTGCACTGACAATCAAGCAAAACAAGATCTCTTTTTTTTCTAAAAATGAGCGACTCGGTTTCTGATCTAAAATCAACAATTTTAAAACAATACGAACAGCTATGCGCCATTATGAAAGAAAAAAAAATAAGTTCTCTCCTGAACCAGTGCCAAGACAAAATCCAGCAAGCCAAATCTCTGTCCATCACTCAACACAAACAACTGTTACAACACCTACCTCTCTATTCAAAATCGCAGAGGCTTCTTCAGCTGATGGAAAAATAAAGAGACCGAGTTACTCTGATGTTCTAAAAAAATGGAAAAAGTTCGTTTGTGGAACGCTCTGACGGAAAACAAAGTGACGTAAAATTGGATGACGAAAGTAAGACGCGGCTTGAAAAAGAACGATCTATTCCCAGAGGAAACAGTATTGAGACAAAAAACAAACAAAAAAAGAAAGAAAGTGCCCTCAAAATGATTAAAACCCAACGTCCGGGACACCCAACACACGCATCAGAGCACAAACGGGCGGCAAACAGGAGCAAACAAGTCAAACATACCTAAACCTGACAGCACATCAGATCTACCCCAGGTTCTAGTGTTGCATGACTCTGTATTGAATGGAGTTTCCGGAGATCGTTTAGGATATGCCTACGGTCTTGTTGTCAGGAACCAGAAGATTTACACTATCAGAGAATGCAAAGATCTGCTCTTTGACAAAACTCTCCCAGACTATGATGTTGTTGTACTCCATGTGGGTTTTAAATGACCTTAAAAAACATCAAGATATCCAAAAGCTACATCAAACACATTCATCAACCTGGTGAAGACCTTCAAAAGAAACGCCCTACAATGCGCATTGTCGTTAGCAAGGCAGCACCAACTTGCCTCTCAGATCTCAACAACAAACGTGAAGTTTTTTAATGCTGCAAATCTTTCAAGTCTTCACAATGTCAAAAATGTCTCCTTTGTGTCTCATGAAAACATCAACAGCAAGAGACAATACATGCGGGACAACATTCATCCCTCCACAAGAGGCTCGAGCGTTTTTGCTGGCAACCTGGGCCGCCATCTGCATTACCTGTTCTGGACGAAACAAAGGCGGCATCATCAGAACATCCCAAGAGAACGCCATCAGGACGGCAGACTGAGACCTCGGTACTATCACATGGACCACTTGCTGCCCATGCCTCCTTTTCCCACCGAGAAAACCTGACATCTTTTCGATTGGTTCCCGTGATCGTCTTCTACCAGCAGAATGATAGTATCTCTCCATTCGCCATTACTGACACCACTCTACAACTGTAGTTTTAACTAAATCTCGTGTTTTCTTCTTTTTTTTTTTTTTCTTCCATTGTTGTGCTTGTAGTTTGTTTCAAAGTTTAACTTGCATTTATTGAGACTTTTTTTTTTTATTGTATTTTAATATTTTTTGTATTTTTTTTCTTAGCTTTTGAATGCCAACTGTATCAATGACTAACAAATCAAAAATTGACATTTACAATGGAACTGTCGATCAGTGTCAACCAATATCGCGAACTTTCAAGAAACACATAGAGAATAACTCATATACAGTGCTTATTCTTCAGTCACTAAATGTGATCAAGATGAACTACCACCTCTCGCTCATTTTTTTCTACCCTCCAGTGTATCATCTCTCTGAGGAAACAGGAAAAGTGAACTGTGCCATCTATATACATGAAAAGCTATCTTACCATCCAATTTCAACGCCAGTGCCATCGACTGCGCCAAATATCCACTCTTGTGCAGCTTGTGTCAAATTTGATAACTCATTAATTTTAAATATTCTTTCTGTTTATCTCCCTAAAGGTGTTGATGATTGTAACAGTGACTGGTTACGTACCCTGGGTACCCAAAATGAAAAGTGGCTTGTAGCCGGTGACTTTAATGAACATGCCCCATTTTGGGATAGTGGCTGCCCTAAGGTCAGCTCCAATCATCTAGTGGAGAATATTTCGGACTCGGCACTCTTTCTTCTAAATGATGGAACCATAACCAGATTGCCTGATGTTCCTAGCCACAAACCATCTGCTATTGACCTGTCTTTGATATCGCCATCACTAGCGACTAGCTGTACTTGGCAAGTTCATAATAACACTTTAGGTAGCGATCACCTCCCAATTACCATTTCCTTGAGAGGATTTACAATTTTGCATGATGATACAAGGGATAAAATCCCAAAATTTAATTATAAACGAGCAGACTGGGATAAATTCAAGTCCATTTTAATGTCCTTTAATGTTAGCATGCTGGAGAACCCAGATATTGATAAAATGTATTGTAACTTTTCTGAATCGGTCTTGAAAGCTGCAACCGAGGCAATTCCAAAATTTAGTCAGACAAAATCCTCTAAACATGCTGGCAAGGTCTGGTGGACGGAATCCTGCAAAAGATGCTGTTAATAAAAAGAAATCAAAGTTCAAAATACACGCAAAAGACAAAAAAGTAGATGACTTACTCCCCATGAAACGGGCAAAAAATGAAAGTACTAGGATTATAGAAAAAAGCCAAAAGCGATTACTGGTCATCATTTTGTGTAAATGAAGTTAATGATAACAAAGATTTTAAAAAGGTATGGACAAAGATACACGAAATGAAACATGGAATACATCTACCCGCTTATCCAATCACCGTAGGGCATGAACAATTCCCAACATCAGCTCAAAAAGCTGAACTGTTTGCTGATTTTTTTTTGCAAAAAAATAGCTCCAAAATTAGTCTCTCAGAAAAGTGCAGAACTTTGAGGAGGAAAGACCAGTCAAATAACCATATCTATTCTGACCCAGAAGAAAAAACAACGAACATTATTTAAATGCAGAAATAACATTAGAAGAATTAAGAAATGCTATATCGTCATTGTCAACAAAGAAAACTTCAGTTGGTTTAGACGCAGTCTCAAACGAAATGTTAAGAAACCTTCCAATCAATTTTACAACATTTCTGTACACCATTATGAAAAAATGTTGGATAGATGGGAAGACTCCGTCTGTTTGGAAAGATTCTGTCATTGTGCCCATTCTCAAGCAGGGCAAACCTAACTCTGATATTAATAGTTATCGTCCTATCGCTCTCACCTCTCACACTGGTAAACTAATGGAAAAAATTGTATTAAATAGACTTACTTATCATTGTGAAAAAAATGGACATATTCCTACCGCTCAGGCTGGATTTAGAAAAGGCGATCGATCGACTGTTGATCACCTTGTAAAGCTTACAACTCAGGTAAAACGTCAATTTGCCAGGAGAAAAAATGTACTTGCAACTTTTTTCGATGTCAAAAAGGCGTATGATCAAGTCTGGCATGAGCGACTTTTATATAAACTTAAAATGATAGGTCTCTCTGGTCACATTTATGATTACTTCAAAGAATTTCTGGCTAATAGAACAATTCAAACAAAAAGGAAATACATATTCTAGCAAGAGATTTGTGGAGATGGGCATCCCTCAGGGTTCTGTAACTGCCCCACTGCTTTTTAATATCCTAACGCATGATCTCACAAAAAGTATTTCTAAAAATTCAAGTTTAGTTCAGTACGCTGACGATATTTGTATATGGATGAATGTTACTTAAAAAAAAGAACACACCTTCAAGGTCAATTACATACATGAAAAAATTATATCAAAGAGACTTAGACAGTATCGCTAGATTTATGTTTGAGAATGGATTATGTCTGTCTGCTGAGAAATCTCATATGATGCTTTTTGACGCTGGTGGTAGTTTTCATAATCTCCCTACTTTTAAGATGGATGACACTGTACTTACCTATACATCTTGCATAAAGTTTTTAGGTGTACATCTAACTTCAAAATTATCATGGAACACACATATTGAATATATCATAACTCAAGCAAGGAAAGCTCTTAATCTTCTGAAAGTTGTGAGCTACCAGAGTTGGGGACAGGATACGTGCACTTTAATTCATTTATCAAACTCTCTGGTCAGGACAAGGATTTCATATGCACAGGAAGTATATTTTTCAGCTCCTAAGTATCTTTTAAAAAAGTTACAAAGCACAGATTGCAAGGCATACAGAATAGCCCTGGGAGTTCCCCTTTACGCTTCCATTTTAGGGACATATCATGAAGCTGGCGTTTTGCCCCTGGATGCTTATCGAAAATTAGCCTGTGCTAAATACATTCTAAGATGTTCTACTGTTCAGAACTCAAATGAGGATGAACTTAACATGCGATCTGATTTAGATTTTCCAAAACGCGCAAAAAACAATACGATCAAATAAAACCATCCTTACGTACTCCTCAAACCTGTTGAAATCTGCCAAAATTGATCACAAAACCATTGCTCCACGTTATCCCCTGAGTCCCATTCCTAGTTGGGAACTCATCCGGCAAGGTTTGATTATATAAATACACTGACTTGCAAAAGAATGTCAATAATAACGTCCTAGGTGCTATGGCCAAGTCACATATTGACGATAGTTATCCTAATCACTTAAAAGTTTATACAGACGGATCCCTATTAAATGGCAATGCTGGTTCCGGCTTTGTTATTCCTGCTTTGAAAGCAGATAAATCTTTTCATCTTGGAAAGGGGTTTTCTGTCTTTACGGCTGAACTGATAGCAATCTAAATGGCTCTGCATTATATTATTGACATTCCACGTGATTTTTCTAGAATACTTTTTTGTGTTGATTCCAAATCTGTTCTTCAAGCAATGGAATCTGTTGCTGCTACCAATCGCGCCGAGATTATCACCGAACTAAAAATTCTGATCCATTTCCTTACATCTAGAGGGATAACAGTGGACTTTTGCTGGATCCGTCACATTGTGGGATTGTAGGAAATGAATGGGCAGACAGAACTCCCCCGCATGGGATCCAAAACTCTCTGAAAATTCTGTCTATGTCAAAATACCCTTGAGTCTTCACGAAGCCTATGGACTCTTAAATAAAGTCTCTTTTGAGTCTTTTTATAAGCTGTATAAAGATTCAGTTCTCTTTAAAATACATGTACAAGATTCTTCACTGAGTTGCTGTTCAAGAACTCAGAAATCTACCTGTCCATCTAACTCGCCCAATCAAATTCGTAAACTGTATACAAAGACGCATGTACATGTACACAAATTTCGGGAAACTGGAATCTCTCTTTATATAGGCTCAAAGTTTAACGCTCTTCGTACAAAATTCCACAGAAATTTACAATGCGCTTGTGGAGCAGTCGACAGTTTCAATACTCTGCATTTTCTTTTTAACTGTTCCTATTTTAACTCATCTCTCTCCAACTTCCGACAAAAAGATTCCCCATGCATTTTCCAGAATCTCCACGCCTTTTTTACATTTGTAAATTCGTTGATGTTAAGCCAGTTGGCTCGTTTGTGTAAATATTTCCAGGTTTTTTTTTTTTTTCTTTTTTTTGCTTTGTAATTTATCTTTTAAATTGTTACATTTAGAACAGTATTTTCTTTTCAATGGTCAAAGTCGCATATGCACACACGCACGCACGCGCGCGCGCGCGCGCGCGCGCACACACACACACACACACACACACACACACACACACACACACACACACACACACATTCGTACGTAGGCCTATGCTAGCATTTTGCATACATTATTTCCATTTCTCTCATCCTCTCATTTCTGTATTATTTTGTCTAATATCACTTTAAGTGAACAGACGTTAAATTGAAGAACTAAAGAGACAGACAGAGGAGAGAGAGAGAGACAGAGACAAAAAGAAAAAAGAGAGAAGAGAGAGAGATAGAGACAGAGAGACACAGAGAGAGAGACAGAGACAGAGAGAAAAAAGAGAGAGAAGAGATAGAGACAGAGAGAGAGACACAGAGAGAGAGACAGAGACAGAGACAGAGAGACAAAGACAGACAGACAGACAGAGACAGAGAGGGAGAGAGAACAGAGATGGAAAGTTGCAGCTGGACACGCCTCGCCGTAATTCCCACCAGATGACAACAGGGACTGTCTGTGTCTGCCTGTCAGCTGCACGCCACCGTGTTCCTGTCTGCCTGACTCTTTCTCTCCCCCCACGGTGCCGACCAGACAGCCTGACACCACCACCCAGACCACCTGATGTCAACTTCCCAGACCACCTAATGTCACCTCCCAGACCACCTAATGTCACCTCCCACACCACCTGTCACCTCCCACACCACCTGATATCACCTCTCAGACCACTTGATGTCCCCACCACTACTCTCGAAGACCACCTAATGTCACCACACAGACCACCTGATGTCACCTCCCTGACCGCCTGTCATGTCACCTAATATCACCACCCACCTACTTGATGACACCACCCAGACCATCCTGATGTCAGCTCCCTGACCACTTGATGTAATCTCCCTGACCACCTGATGTCAGACCACCTAATGTCACCTCCCTGACAACTTAATGTCACATTCCAGACCACCTGATGTCAGCTCCCTCACCACCTAATGTCAGCTCCCTGACCACCTCCCTCCCTCACCACCTAATGTCACCTCCCTGACCACCTGATCTCAACTCCCTGACCACCTGTGTCACATCCCCGACAACCTGATGTTACCTCCTCAGCACTGAATGTCACCACACAGACCACCTGATGTCACCTCCCTGACCACCTAATGTCACCTCTCAGACCACCTGATGTCACCTCCCTCACCTCTCAGACCACCTGATGTCACCTCCCTGACCACCTGATGTCACCTCCCAGACCACCTAATGTGACTACCTGATGTCACCTCCCTGACCACCTAATGTCAACCTCCCTCATCACCTAATGTCACCTCCCTCCCTAATGTCACCTCCCAGACCACCTGATGTCACCTCCTGACCACTGAATGTGACCCACAGACCACCTGATGTCACCCCCTGACAACCTGATGTCACTCCCTGACCACCTGTCACCTCCCTCCCCACCTGACCACCTAATGTCACCTCCCACACAGACCACCTGATGTCACCTCCCTGACCGACAAACTGATGTCACCCTGATGTCACCTCCCTGACCACCTAATGTCACCACCTCCCGACCATGATGTCACCTCCCTAATGTCACCCACCAGACCACCTGATGTCACCTCCCTGACCACCTGATGTCACCTCCCTGACCACCTGATGATGTGACCACCACCACAGACCACCTGATGTCACCTCCCTGACAACCTGATGTCACCTGACCACTAATGACCACCTGATGTCACCACCTCACACCTCCCTGACCACCTGCCTGATGTCACCTCCCTGACCACCTAATGTCACCACACACCACCACCTGATGTCACCTCCCTGACCACTGATGTCACCTCCCTGACCACACTGATGTCACCTCCCTGACCACCTGATGTCACCTCCCTGACCACCTGATGTCACCACACAGACCACCTGATGTCACCTCACAACACCTAATGTCACCTCCCATACCACCTGATGTCACCTCCCTCACCACCTAATGTCGCCCTCCCACACCACCTGATGTCACATCCCAATTACCTGATGTCACCAAAGATCACCTAATGTCACTACCAATACCACCTAATGTCACTACCAATACACCTAATGTCTCCACACCCCCTCACATCTCACAAACCGTCGCATACCACCTAATGTCACTACCACCACCTAATGTCACACAAACCACCTAATGTCGCCCTCCACACCACCTCACACGTCACAATTACCGTCATCACCCACGTCATGTAATGTCACCACCCACGCCACTTGATATCACCACCCAGACCACCTCCAGACCACCTAATATCACCATCCAGTCCTCAAGCCATCACCCAGACCTACCTAAAGACACTGCCCAGACAGCCTGATGGTAAAAAGACACTGCCCAGACAGCCTGATGGTATAAAGACACTGCCCAGACAGCCTGATGGTATAAAGACACTGCCCAGACAGCCTGGTGGTATAAAGACACTGCCCAGACAGCCTGATGGTATAAAGACACTGCCCAGACAGCCTGGTGGTAGCTAAAGACACTGTCCAGACAGCCTGATGGTAGCTAAAAACACTGCCAAGACAGCCTGATGGTAGCTAAAGACACTGCCCAGACAGCATGGTGGTAGAAAGACACTGCCCAGACAGTCTGGTGGTATAAAGACACTGCCCAGACAGCCTGATGGTATAAAGACACTGCCTAGACAGCCTGATGGTATAAAGACACTGCCCAGACAGCCTGATGGTATAAAGACGCTGCCTAGACAGCCTGATGGTATAAAGACACTGCCCAGACGGCCTGATGATAGCTAAAGACACTGCCCAGACAGCCTGGTGGTATAAAGACACTGCCCAGACAGCCTGATGGTATAAAGACACTGTCCAGACAGCCTGATGGTATAAAGACACTGCCCAGACAGCCTGATGATAGCTAAAGACACTGCCCAGACAGCTTGGTGGTATAAAGACACTGCCCAGGCAGCCTGATGGTATAAACACACTGCCCAGACAGCCTGATAATAGCTAAAGACACTGCCCAGACAGCCTGGTGGTAGCTAAAGACACTGCCCAGACAGCCTGATGGTATAAAGACACTGCCCAGACAGCCTAGTGGTATAAAGACACTGCCCAGACAACCTGATGGTATAAAGACACTGCCCAGACAGCCTGATGGTATAAAAACACTGCCCAGACAGTCTGATGGTATAAAGACACTGCCCAGACAGCCTGATGGTATAAAAACACTACCCAGACAGCCTGATGGTATAAAGACACTGCCCAGACAGCCTGATGGTATAAAGACACTGTCCAGACAGTCTGATGGTATAAAAACACTGCCTAGACAGTCTGGTGGTATAAAGACACTGCCAAGACAGCCTGGTCGTATAAAAACACTGCCAATACAGCCTGGTGGTAACTAAAGACACTGCCAATACAGCCTGTTGGTATAAAGACACTGCCCAGACAGCCTGATGGTATAAAGACGCTGCCCAGACAGCCTGATAGTATAAAGACACTTCCAAGGCAGCCTGATGGTAGCTAAAGACACTGCCCAGACAGCCTGGTGGTAGCTAAAGACACTGCCCAGACAGCCTGGTGGTAGCTAAAGACACTGCCTAGACAGCCTGGTGGTAGCTAAAGACACCACCAAAGACACTGCCCAGACAGCCTGGTGAGTAGCTAAAGACACTGCACAGACAGCCTGATGGTAGCTAAAGACACTTCCCAGACAGCCTGGTGGCATAAAGACACTGCCCAGACAGCCTGGTGGTATAAAGACACTGCCCAGACAGCCTGGTGGTATAACAACACTACCCAGACAGCCTGGTGGTAGCTAAAGACACTGCCCAGACAGCCTGGTGGTATAAAGACACTGCCCAGACAGCCTAGTGGTATAAAGACACTACCCAGACAGCCTGGTGGTAGCTAAAAACACTGCCCAGACAGCCTTGTGGTAGCTAAAGACACTGCCCAGACAGCCTGATGATAGCTAAAGACACTGCCCAGACAGCCTGGTGGTAGCTAAAGACACTTCCCAGACAGCCTGGTGGTAGCTAAAGACACTACCCCAGACAGCCTGGTGGTAGCTAAAGACACTACTACCCAGACAGCCTGGTGGTAGCTAAAGACACTGCCCAGACCGCCTGGTGGTATAAAGACACTGCCCAGACAGTCTGGTGGTGTAAAACACTGCCCAGACAGCCTGGTGGTAGCTAAAGACACTGCCCAGTCAGCCTGATGGTATAAAAGACACTGCCCAGACAGCCTGTGGTATAAAGACACTGTCCAGACAGCCTGGTGGTATAAAGACACTGCCCAGTCAGCCTGATGGTATAAAGACACTGCCCAGAAAGCCTGGTGGTATAAAGACACTGCCCAGTCAGCCTGATGGTATAAAGACACTGCCCAGACAGCCTGATGGTATAAAAAGACACTGTCCAGACAGCCTGGTGGTATAAAGACACTGCCCAGACAGCCTGATGGTATAACGACACTGCCCAGACAGCCCTGGTGGTAGTTATTGTTTGCCCCTCACTCGAAGTGCAGGAGCGCAGATGAAGACAGACGCAGGAAAAGACTCCGCACTCGCTAGTTTCTGTGGTATACCTCTCTCTTGTCTCGTCCAGTTTCTAATATATTGCACACACACACTCACTCTTTATGCCTTACTGTAGCATCTGTTTATACCTCTGTTGTTGTTGCTGTTGTTGTTTGGTTGTTTTGTTTTTTTTTGGAGGGGGTTGTTTGGTTGCTTTTTTTTTCTTTTCGTTTTCTTTTTTCCCCCAGTTGGGCGAATCTCGTTCAGCTGTCTTGTTCTCTGTCTGTCACGATGGGTTGGACAACGATGGACTGACGCGACGGTCGGCTGTTGCTGTTTCTGTTCTGCGTGGTGCCATGCGACCTGTGTTGTGTGGAATGCAAAGTGCTGGAGGGTGGTGGGACAGAGAGGGGGTTCGGGAGAGAGAGAGAGGGACAGAGAGAGAGAGAGAGAGAGAGAGAGAGAGAGAGAGAGAGAGAGAGAGACAGAGACAGAGAGAGAGAGAGAGAGAGGAGAGAACAAGGGAGAAACAAAAAGTGGGGGGGGGGGGGGGGGCAGATAAAACAAAATAAGACAGAGGGAGGGGTAGACAAAAAAAAAAAAACGCGAACGCGTGTATCGCGTGGAGAGAGAGAGAGATGAGAGATGTGAGAGAGAGAGAGAGAGAGAGAGAGAGAGAGAGAGAGAGAGAGAGAGAGAGAGAGAGAGAGAGAGAATGAGTATACGTGTGTACGTGTGTGGACGGCCTCCGTGCATAATGAGAGAGAGATGAGAGAGAGAGAGAGGAGAGAGAGAGAGAGAGAGAGAGAGAGAGCGAGAGAGAGAGAGGAGAGAGAGAGAGAGAGTTGTTTATTCGGAAAATATTTTGGCAATTTCTGAAAGGGTGTGTGAAGATTAAGACAGAAATATCCTAACAAACACAGATGCATCAAATAAATTCTGACCCCCGCCCAGCCCCCCACCCCCACCCCCCAACCCCCTCCAGATCAATCTTAGTTAAGACTAAGCCGCTTAAATGCTGCACAAATACATGAATAACAGTTTCATTTGTTGCACAGACAAAGAACGGACAAAATCAGAAGAGACATCACTGCAAAACAAAGAGAATCAGAGACAGAGAGAAAGAGACAGTGAAAAAAAAAACAGAAGGGCGGGGAGGGGGGGACGGGGGAAGGTGGGGGGAGGGGGGGCTAGAGTATATCTAACGCCACATCCGTGAGGAGGTTTACAAATATAAAGTGCGAACGAGGAAGATGAAAAACACTGAGAGAGGAGATTGATATGGAGTTGGGGGGGGGGGGGGGGGGGGGGGGGGGGGGAGAGGGGGAGAGAAGGTTGGTGGAGGGGAAAGAAAAAGGATCGGTGGGAGGG
>JADBJO010001191.1:267500-275000 GCA_016801955.1 Conus betulinus
CGTGATGTTATGTCCACCTGCTTCTCACCTGTGCTCACCTCAGAACAGGAGAGTAAGTTTGGCGGGGATTATCTCACTTGCATCTCGGACTTCAAAAGCGATGGGTCTGCCTGAGGCATGTTTCATAGAGGCGACAAACTGAGAGCAGTTCCGAGTTTGCTTGAGGCGAGAGAGAGAAGCGAGAGGCGGGGAGTGCAAAGAAACAGGCTTTAAGAGGAAGACACGTTCAACAATATGGCTACCTCACCGAGCTGTTCTGGCTCTTGGACAGTATGAGTTTCAATCGTTTAAGACCCAAATTCCAACCAGGCTGACTGCTGCTACCAACCTAAGCAGAGAAGATCAAGTGCTACTGTTCAGACTAAAGATGGACATAACAGACTGAATGCACACATGGACAACAGGTACAAGACTGGCGAGTCAGCGATGTGTCCATGCAGAGACGCCGAAATGGATACCGAGCACAAACTGCAGGACTGTCACCCCCATCCTACTGCCAAGCAGGACCTGAGCCAGTGGCTCTGAGGGCCAAGCTCTACGGTGACCTGGCGGACCTTCAGAGGACAGCCAACTTCGTGTGGGCAACTGGCATCACCATCTGAGTGTTCGGAAAGAAGAAGAAGAATCGTTTAATGCACCGATCAGGAGTTCCTGGTTTTCATGCAGCAATCAAAAGTTTTAATCATTTTGTTACGTATTAATCATTTTGTTACGTATGTGAGATAGCCCCCAACATACAGTCGCAAGATCTCGAAAATGGTTCACTGCACTCACTGAAAGAAGAAGCAAACATTGGCAGCTGTCACCAAACTTGCCAGAATTCGACCCTTTCACCTCTGCCTGTGAAACATACCTCAGAACTGTTTTTGGCTGGACGGGAGAGGCCAGGAATGAGGTAAAAGAATGAACAACAACAGAAGGAACAAGAGAGAGAGGAACAATAGAAGAAGAAAGAAAAAGAAGACAGAAAAAGAGGGTGACAGCTAACTGCCCTCTTTCTGGACATTGGGTGTTGGAAGATGCTGGAGGGACGTCAGAACTCCCAAACCCTTGACATCAGAATTCAAAACCCTTGACATCAGAACTCAAAAACCAAGGACATCAGAACTCAAAACCCTGGATGTCATAATTCAAAACCAAGGGCATCAGAATTCAAAAGAACCTGGACGCCAGAACCTACAACCCAAGACATCAGCCCTGGGACTTCAGTCCCCTGGTCATGAAATACCAGCTGGTTCTGGATCCTGATGATTTAGCAGAGAGTGGCCAGCATCAGTCATCTGCACTATGATGATTGCGTTTTGTACTGAACGCCAGAACTCAAAATGCAGAACATCAGAGCTAAAACCGCATGATGTCAGAACTCTAAACCCAAAACGTCAGAGCTAAAAACCCAGGACTTCAAAACTCAATATCCAGGACGTTAAAACTCAAAACCAGAATGCCAGAACTCAAAACTCTGGACGTCAGAACTCAAAACCCTGGACGTTCTAGAATTCAAAACCCTGGACGTCAGAACTCAAAACCCTGGACGTCGAAACTCAAAACCCTGGACGTTCTAGAACTCAAAACCCAGGATGTCAGAACTCAAAACCCAGGACGTCAGAACTCAAAACCCTGGACGTCAGAACTCAAAACCCATGGATGTCAGAACTCAAAACCCAGGACGTTAGAAATTAAAACCCAGGACGTTAGAACTCAAAACCCAGGATGTCAGAACCCAAAACCCTAGATGTTAGAACTCAAAACCCTGGACGTTAGAACTCAAAACCCATGGACGTCAGAACTCAAAACCCTGGACGTTCTAGAACTCAAAACCCTGGGTGTCAGAACTCAAAACCCAGGACGTCAGAAATCAAAACCTTGGACATTAGAACTCAAAACCATGGATGTCAGAAACTCAAAACCCTGTACGTCAGAACTCAAAACTCAGGACGTCAGAACTCAAAACCCTGGACGTTAGAACTTAAAACTCAGGACGTTAGAACTCAAAACCCCAGATGTCAGAACTCAAAAGCAGGGCGTCAGAACTCAAAAAACCCGGGACGTCAGAACCAGAACTTCAGTCCCCGTGGTCGTCTTATACCAACTAGATCTGGACCCTGATGATATAGCAGAGAGCTTACAAGTTCTAATCAGTTGATCTGTGATGACTGCGTTTTGTACAGGCATTTGGTTTGCTGGTGTGGTGAGCCTTTTGTTCATGAATGGCCTGATATGATTGTCTGCTGCAGGCTGTGTCCTAGAAAAGGCCCCCCTCTGGTTATCCTGAACAGAAACTTGTTGTTTCGTTGTTTCCAGCAATTTTGTGTGGAGGGTAGACTTTCATTCCTAACGTCATGGGATTATGTGTATTGCATGACTGGTTGAAGAAAAAAACGAACAAAAAAAGGTAGTCTGTGTCAAACTATCCAGAACATTTTTCAGCCACACAGAGTCACGGAGTAGCGGCCACTTTTCACAGATCAAAGGGCAGCTGAATTTAGCGCAGTGACATCTGCCAGCACGAACAGAGCCAGCGGGGGAGGAGGGGGGGGGGGCGGTAACTCTGCCAGCCACATAACCAGACGCCGCTGTTTATTTCCGTTTTAACCCTCTCCCTCTTCCTCCCATCCCCACCCTACTCCTGCTACTCTCTCTCTCTCTCTCTCTCTCTCTCTCTCTCTCTCTCTCTCTCTCTTCTGTCATTCCTTTCCCTTTTCAATCATTTGGGTCAGGACTGATTTTTGGCCAAACGAACAGTGTTGTTGCTGGTACATTTTCCCGCTAATCCCATTCCTATCCCTCCTTTTCCTCTCTGCCCCACTCCATATCCCCCCGCACCCCCCCCCCCCCCCCCCCCCCCCCCCCCCCATGTCTCATCATCT
The DNA here is from genome assembly GCA_016801955.1 of Conus betulinus. Classification (NCBI taxonomy): domain Eukaryota; kingdom Metazoa; phylum Mollusca; class Gastropoda; order Neogastropoda; family Conidae; genus Conus; species Conus betulinus. Next base: position 270,368 of record JADBJO010001191.1, read on the forward strand.
TTCTCTCCTGTCGTAAATTTGAAGCTGGGTGATTTTCCTGCATCTCCATTTCTTTTTTATGGAGAAAGGAAAACCCATCATAGATAGAGTCAGGGTTACGATGGCACTGGGTGCCTCTCTCTCTCTCTCTCTCTCTCTCTCTCTCTCTCTCTCTCTCATTAATCCTCTCCTTTTCTGTTTGTGCGTAGGCTGTCTAATGATAATGTTAGCTGTATGGCATATAGTGCACGGCCATATGGTTTATGATTGATAGCAATAGGCTGTCTGACGATAATTGTTAGTTATATAGCAGATAAGGCATGGCCATATGGTTTCTCATTGATAGCCACAGGCTTTCTGGTGATAATTGATAGTAATACGGATATAGCTCATGGTCATATGGTTTATGATGTGAGGCCATATTTCTCTATGTTATACAGCCAGGTGGTTTACAATGCTCACTCCCATGACTGAAACGTTCATCTATATTGCTTATGATGTTTTAACCACTTAGTTTGTCCTTTGTCAGTGGGCTGTGCTGCAATGCCACAAGACCAAAAAACACACTAGCAGACAGAAGAAGGATACAAAGCAGTTCTGCTGGTTGACAAATGAATCACCTAGGCCTAATTAAAGGTCAGCTAGTCTTCCTTTCCCCAGCCCCTGGATGACCGTTTTGCACTGGTTTTTCGTTCGCTAGTTTGGTGAGCCTCTTGTTTGTGACTGGCAGGTATATCCTAGAAAGCGCCCTCTGGTGATCTCGAATAATAAAAAACAAAAACAAACAAACAAACAAAAACCTCAGTGGGGACATGCTGGTATTGTTTCCGGCACCTTTGTAAGGAGGGCAGACCTTAATTCCTGACGTCATGGAATAATTTGTATTGTATGACTGGTTGAAGAAATTATGGAGAAGCAGTCACTTTCCAGAGAGTAAAGGGCAGCTAAATTTAGCGCAGTGACGTCTGCCAGCATGAACAGAGCCAGCGGGCTTAACTCTGCCAGCCCCATAACCAGACGCCGCTGTTTATTTCCCTTTTCACCCTCTCCTTCCTCCTCCCACCCCACCACCCCTGCTCCTCTCCTCTCCACGTCTCTTCAATTTTATCTTTCTCTCTGTCTCTGTCTGTGTCTGTCTGTCTGCTCTCTCTCTCTCCTCTCTCTCTCTCTTTTAGGCTGATGAATATGCTGGTATATTCAGAAATGAACTTGAATGTGATGAATTTCTAGACATCATACAGAAAGCTCGTCAATTATTACAAATTTATGTGAATGAATGAGAGTCTAGATAAATTTGTCAGTACTTTGTGCGGAGCTGCAGCTTGTATGGTTCGAGTTATTTGTTGAGATAGCAGAACATACAATGACTGTTTTGATAATGAGTGCGAACGAAAGAAAGGAAAGTAAGAAGAGAGAAGAATATGCTGTATCACGTAAAGAGTATGTTACGCGAAGGACAATACAGGAACTGGAGTTTAAAGAAAGTAGCTTAAGAAATTAAAAACTTCAGTCAATGATTCTAAAATGTTCTGGTCAGTGATAAGATCTGCAAATAAAAAGAGTTTTGTGTGTAACGAAAACTCAGCTCAGCAGTGGCATGACCATTTTGGGGGCGTCTTTCATAGTTTTGATATTGAAATTAAGGAAGAAGAGACCAGTGTGGTAGAAGAAAATGAAATTGAGCCATTGTTTAATCATCCTATATCCAATGAAGAAGTCATTGCTGGTATTAAACATTTAAAATTAGAAAAGAGTGCAGGACCAGACAGAATCATAGCAGGAATGTTGAAGACTGCGAACACAACTGTAATTGATTTCCTTGGTCATTTATTCGCCCAACTTTTTGATAATGGCATCTTTCCATCAGAGGGGCTAAATCTATTGTTATACCAATTTATCAAAAAGGAGATGTGAACAATCCGACAACTATCGTGGAGTATCACTCACTAGCATTTTAAGTAAAATCTACACTTACATACTGAATACAAGAGTAACTGAATGGGCTGAAACTGAAGAAAAAATAGTGAAAGAACAAGCAGGTTTTAAAACCAGTTACAGCACCACAGACCATATATTTACACTACTATATTTTTTCATTCAAAAACATCTACTTTGTGAAACGAAGCGCTACATTGTATTTGTGGATTTCAAGAGAAGCCTTTGACTCGGTAAATCGGAATGCTCTGTGGAATGTACTCCGTAAAAGTGGTGTTAATAGTAAATTGTACATGGCTATTAGAGGTGTCTACAACTCAGTGCTTGCATGTGTGCGTGTGAAGAGTAAGTATTCAGATTATTTGATTGTCCAAATGGAGTAAAAACAAGGATGCTTGTTGCTTTCCAACAGTTGTTTTTTTTTTTTTTTTTTTTTTTTTTTTATAAAGGAACTGGCTGTGGAATTGTCCCGCAAGGGAAGACATGGTATCCAGATACTACCTGGGGCAGTGGAATTAGTTGTATTACTGTATGCTGACGATGTTGTTCTTCTGTCCGAACAGTTGTTGGTTTGCAAAATCAACTAAATGTATTGAAAGGGGAAGCGGATCGCTTAGGTTTTCAGTTAACTTGGATAAGACGAATATAGTGGTCTTTAGAATGGGTGGCCACCTATCAGTGCATGAAAAATTATCTTATTGAAATGTTGATGTTCAAGTAGTTAATTCATATAAATATCTAGGAATGATATTTTCAACAAAATTAACTTTCCATTACGCATGGGAAGAATCTCTCAGAAAAGAAGAAAAAAAAGCTATTATTAAAATTCTGAAATCCCTAAGAAAACTGAATTGCAAAGACTGTGGTATAATTTGGAATATATTTGATACACAGATAAAACCTCTTTTTACATATGCAGCTGAAATTTGGGGCTTACACGAAAATTCGCAGATGGAAAAAAAAAAGTACATGCACATGCTATAAAGCGTTTCCTTCAAGTACCTATTCATTCATCAAACACTGTTTTATATGGAGAGACGGGCAGGTAGCCTCTGTATATAAGTACGTTTATGAAAAGTATTAACTACTAGTTGAAGATCTTGAAGCTACCCCAGTCCCCGTTTGAGCAGCAAGCCTATGTTATGATGCTTTTAGAAATGGAAAGAAAAACTACTAGACTGATAAAGGAAAGAAAGGCCTTTCAGAACAGGGTTTGGAGTAGTGTAGATGACCCACGAAATAGGAAATGAGCAACAGTTCATTGCGGAATTTAAAGACAGGCTTATTTGTTCTTTTAAACAGAATTGATATGGAAAGTGAAGAAAAATATCGCTGGTTTTTCTCATTTAAAAATGTGTTTCATTCGAAAAGTTTTCAATGTCATAACAGATAAATAGCACAGAATAAATCAAGCAAGATTCAGGTTGAGAACTTTAGGTTTTAATACGAACAAAAGATGGTTTGAGTGTGTGAAACATCCACAGAATCTCCTTGTCCTGCATGTAGATACGTTATTGACGACGAAGAACATTTTCTGTTCCACTGTACTGTTTAAAACGAAGTGCAGACAAATTGTTCATTTTAGATATAGCGAAAAGACAAGATGTCGCTGTGGTGTTATCATCAGATGATGAATTTTAGTTAAATCAGTAGCAAAATTCATCACGGAAGCAGTGAAATTAGACAAATGAAGGATAGTGAAATTTAAGATATGAGACATATGAATGAATAATATCATTCATCGCATGTGGAAGAGGTCAGTGAGATACAATGTGATCATTTGATTGAGTGGGATGGCCAAGTCAGTCTTACGATTTTGTAACCTTACTGCAATACTCCTATGCGTGAGGACATAAGGAAAGGTTACGATTTTATTTGCTTTTGTTAACGTTATAACCTTTGATGTGATACACACTGGGAATGAATGTGCACTATTTGTTTGCAGGAAAAAAAAAAAGAAAAATTGTTCTGTTACCCCCCTCCCCATTGTCAAAAGACCTCTTTGGTAATGACAAAATATCAAAGTGTCAAAGTGTCTCTTTTTCTCTCTATCTCCCTCTCTCTCTGTCTCTGTGTCTATCTGTCTGTCTGTCTGTCTGTCTGTCTCTCTCTCTCTCTCTCTCTCTCTCTCTCTCTCTCTCTCAATCTGGCTGAAACGTTCAGCTTTACGAGTTGTGATGTTTAACCACCTTACGTGTCTTATTTCGGTGGGCTTTGCTGTTCAAATGCCACAAGACCAGAACACACTAGCAGACATGCGGACACAAAGCAGCTCAGCTGGTTATATATAACCAAACAAATCTCACTGCATTGGGAATCTAAATCATTCAAGATCCCCTTCACAACATTAGGTGACATCTTGTCAGAAGATTGGAAAAACCAAGCCCTAATAAGACTGTGCTATCAGTGGAGGATGAGAAAAAAGAAGTATTTGTCCAGCAGCTCATTGCTATGGGTGAAGAACCAGACATTTTGAAATGAACCAGTCAAAAGATATTTAATGAATGAGCGGTGAAAAAAAAAGCTTTAAAAGGTAATCGCCTAGGAAGCAATTGAATTATTCACACAGTAAGATAAATGGACAAGGTTTTCATCTCAACTATGCATATATATTGTCTTTCACTTTTCAGCTGATGTCTCGTACATTTTATGTCTGGGGTCTGGCACTTTTTGAGAGCAGTATGCCAGCTCTGTTATTTCCAGTGTCATTTTCATTTTT
>JADBJO010001191.1:280000-287500 GCA_016801955.1 Conus betulinus
ATGTTGTAGTCCCTACTCAGGGCGAGGACTGGATGTAAAAAAGTACGTCTCCTTGCAGCGCGCTGTCCTGTTTTGTTTCGTTTTTTTTTGCCCCCTCCCCAAAGCCAAAGTTCACGGTGCATGTTCGAAGTACACTGGGCCTCAGCTTTGCTTGTTTGCACAGGATGCACGTGCTGTTTGTGTTTGGGTCTGCAGGCTGCCCTTGGCCTTCTGCCCTCTTCACCCAAGGCCAGTTAGGTCAGTTAAAAATTGACTTGTACACTTTTTTGATATTCATAAAGCATAAAAGCTTTTAGCAGTTATTGCTTGAAGGGGTCCGAAAGGAAATATAATACAAAAAGAAAAGGAATAATAATAATTAAAAAAAACCCACTTTGAAACTTGTCTGGAGGATTTCTTGTGGTAACCACTGTTATTTGTAGTGTGTGTGTGTGTGTGTGTGTGTGTGTGTGTGTGTGTGTGTGTGTGTGTGTGTGTTCAATAGCATTTGTGTTGTTTGTCTTTCCTGATCAACGTTATTCGGTAACACACAATCAGGCGAAACAAACTCCATGCAGCAGACGAGTCTAGCCTATCAAATGCAGGTTACCGCCATTCGTTTTGCTTACCAGACACGAGAGATGAGCCCGCCCTTTGTCCTTGAGACGTAAATACAGAAGTCCTTCCAAGTGAAAATCGACCTCTAAGCGGTGTTTCTTCATCATCAGACATGTTGCCGCGACATAATAGCGGCCAGATTATCCACAGAATCGGAGACAACTTCAGCGGGAGCCGATTTTGACTGAATCTGGCTCCGATTCGATGAAATCAAAAATTGTTTGTAGGTGTTATCCCATTTTCTGTGCCACCTCAGTGGCATTGCATCCACGCCGCTCGTTCTGACCCCAGTCCACCGCCACAGCCCGGCTCGGTCCGCCGCAGCCTGGGCACCAGCACTCCACAAGGAGCAGTCAATGTCAAGTCGCCAAGAGGCAACCCACAGGAGAGAAGACACTGCACTGCTGCTGAGTCACTTCTGTGGTCTTCAGTGGCGCCTGTTCTGATCCAATATACGCAGGATACCACCTACTTAGCCCCCTACGGACGACAACAATTGCTTAGTCGCGGAGCCGGTATGACTGAGCTCTCCTCCTGGAGGGCGCCACCACGTTCGTCCAACGACAGACCCCATGAACTCGCCGATACCGGTGACCCCGATGGAATCAAATCAAGCCAGAGACGTGGAGAGGACATCGAAGCTGAGGTCAACATGAGAGCAGAGCTTGAAGGGCCACAGAATTTAAGACTTTTTTTTTCAATGCTGATCGATGAGAATTAGGATGATGAAGATGATGCTACGGAAATTAAAATTTCTTTTTGAAATGTGTCATCATGGCAACGCCAAAACCTGATCGACACAGGTTATTCACACTCTACGTAGTACAGTGACAGATGATTGACACAGGTTATTCACACTCTACGTAGTACAGTGACAGATGATTGACACAGGTTGTTCACACTCTACGTAGTACAGTGACAGATGATTGACACAGGTTGTTCACACTCTACGTAGTACAGTCACAGATGATTGACATGGTTTGGCACACAGTATACGCAGCACAGTGACAGATGATTGACACAGGTTGTTCACACTCTACGCAGTACAGTGACAGATGATTGACACAGGTTGTACACACTCTACGCAGTACAGTGACAGATGATTGACACAGGTTGTTCACACTCTACGCAGTACAGTGACAGATGATTGACACAGATTGTACACACTCTACGTAGTACAGTAACAGATTCCCAACACTTTATTCCAAACACAGCCTAAGCTCACCATTCTGGAATCAGGTCCTGTGTGCAGCCTCCGGTGTGTTCTGGCGCTCAGTCCAGTTCCGAGGGGCGTAGTAGTATCTAGCGAAATCTTGCAGGGAGAGGTAGCAAAGAAACGTGTCCGATCACCGAACTGGCGACAACACACCGACCTCGTTGACATGCACATCTGCACCATGCCTGGCCTCACCTCTGTGATCCGTTCTTGCCGTTGATTTAAAGTACGTCAGAAAAACAATTATTTCATCCGTGTGACCGAACTGTTTGGGTCGGCATTTTTTTTTTTTTTCTTTTTCTCAGAAATCGCAACACCATGACCAACTCAACCTCCCCATTCCTCCTCCCCCTCCCCCCCTCCCCTACCTATCCCCCACCCCAAAACAACAGTTTCTCTGAAGGTCTGCTGCAATGTTTCCGTAACAGACGATCACGGCTCAGGGTTCTTCTTCTTCTTCTGCGTTCCCTGGTCATGCTGGTCAGATACAAAGTCCGGTAGCTTGGGCAAAGCCAGCGGTCCGTCGGAGTGAGTCGGCCGTTCCCCACAGAGTTCCGCTGCACCGGGCCAAAAACTCACGCCGCAGGCTGTCGAACGTGGGACAGGACTGAAGTACGTGGGCTGGTTTTTGTGGGCCAGTGCCACATGGGCACTCATCTGTGTGCGATACATTCCGGCGATAGAGGTGGGAGAGCAACTGACAGTGTCCAGTTCTTCGTCTGAAGATGGCGACTTGTTGGGCACGCTCAAGATGGTGAATGTCATCCTTCTCTACCTCCACCTGTAGTCTTTCTCTCCATGCTGTCCTGAAACTGGCTGCGGATGATGGTCTTCGCCTCTCTGTAGGATACAGCATGGGCTGTTTGGTCTACGTCTCAGGATATAGATATTATATCCAATGTGGATGCAGTTTCCTTCACTACTCCTGTTCTTACGTTATACGTGTTGTATGATAAATTGGCTGAGGTTTCTGAGTACCCTTAGTTGTTGTTGTTGTTTGTTTGTTTGTTGTTTTCTAAATCAGTCCGATTAACCTAATTATTCCATTGACTTCATTTCAGTGATTATTTTAACGTCTGTTCATCATCGATGGTATAAGACAATATTAAAAAGCAACAGAGATCAGGGAGAATGTCAGGCCTACTGTCTCTCGTCATTTTCTCTCACCTCTGTCTGTCCTTTGCGTGTTAGAATCTAGACACTCCACTCAGAATACTTCTGAAAATACTTTTAAAAAAAATCACAACAGTCTGCCCAACTCGGACTGTGCGATGCCCGTAATGCATGTGTCATATGAAATATTATGGTCAATGCTTTCACGATACGCAGTACTCAATACCTTTTCATTTGCATCGCCTTGTTTGAGCAGTCTAGCAGTATGTGATAGACAGCAATTGTTCCCTCACAAACACACCTGACATGGATCAATTCAAGCAGCAAAAGTCAGTGAAAGGCAGGAAATAGCAGGGAAAGTTGGGGGGAAATAGGGAAAGGTCGGGGAAAAGAAGGGAAAACATAGGAAAAAGTAGCAAAAGATAGGACAAAGACAGGGGGAAAGTTACAATGTGGAAAGGGTGTAGATACTCCGAACGAACAAGAAAAGTAGAAAACCAGAGGAATAAAAGAAGAGAAAAGTGAAGGAAAAGTATGAACAATATGGAAGAAGAGAGAGAAATGCACGGTTAGTTATGAAAAATAGGGGAAAGTATCAACAACATGGACAGAACGTAGAGAAAAGTACGATTGCATATGAAAAAAGTAGATGAAAGTTATCCCCCCCCCCCCCCCCCCCCCCCCCCCCCCCCCCCCCTCACACGCTCTCCTCCCGACGAATAGACTTCAGTGAAAAACTCTTTCCTAGAAGCAAAAAGACACTTATTTAACGCCTTGGTCTTCGCTGAACTTGTCGACGAGAACATTACCTTTGTCAGTCACGAGAACTTGCTGCAGAGAGCCCTTCGAGACCAACTACACCCAAACCAGCGAGGGTCGTCTGTGCTGGCAGGAAACTTGGGCAGGCATCTCCAGGACCTCTTTTGGGAAAAGCCCAGGCAACATGCAAGGCCCAGATACCAACATCCCAGTGGCTTTTATGACTGGAGGGGTGTGTGGTACACCAGCTGGGACTATCCATAGAATGCCCTGTGTTTGCAACATACAGCTGTGCAATGAGTGCGTGTGTGTGTGTGTGTTTGGGGGGGGGGGGGGGGGGGGGGGGGGGGGGGGGGGGGGGGGGGGGGGGGAGTGAGAGCGTGCGTGCGTGTGTGCGAACCTGCGCGCGCAAGCGTGTGTGTGTGTGTGTGTGTGTGTGTGTGTGTGTGTGTGTGTGTGTGTGTGTGTGTGTGTGTGTGTGTACATGCATGCAGTAGAACGTAAAAAGTAAGTGTGCATTTGTGTGTATTTGGCGTAGTTTGAGAGTTTTTTTTTTTGTTTTGTTTTGTTTTTAATTGTATGGGGGGGGGGGGGGGGGGGGTGTCTGTGTGAAAGAGATAGAGGGCACAGCTCTTATATGTTGTGAAGATCTATTGAAAATACCACCATCAGTATATTGGATTTCCCTTATATCCAAGGCTAAAAATGCATGTCGTTTTGGTCAATCTATGCTTTGTGAGACACAACATCCCTCTGGAATATTATCTTGTTTGACAGCCAGAGAACTTGTTATTGCACAGCTAGTCTGCTGAAGTCACATTTTTGTATTGTTACATTTTTGGTTGTTCACTTTTCCCTCAAATTTTTCACATTTTTGTTTGGCTTGTTTATATTATGAAATGCTCTTTGTCAGAATAACTATGCTCATGAATAGATACTCCTATATTGTCCAAGACCTTATCAACTATATTTATAAGTCATATCTTTGTGACAGTAAGGGTATGACAAATGACAGAAACGGCTACAATCTGCATAACTACAGTTATGCCTGTAAATTCAGTTTCTTATGGAACTAGATCCAAACAGCCGCTTCACAGTGTTTCAGTGGAATGCAAGGTCTATTTCCACTAACCTATTATCTTTGAAAGTCATGTTCTGGAAAAAGGCTATAGTGTTTTAGCACTCCAGTCATTGAATGTGGAAAAGAAAAAGCTTCCCAATCTTAAGAATTATTACTATCCACCTCTTTACAGTATCAGTGAGGTAAATAAAAAGGTGCAAACTGCTATCTATATTAGACTTGACCTTGAGTTTACAAATATTAGCCCATTTCCAGTGCCCATAGATAAACAAGATGTGTTTTGCCACAGGTGCTGTCATCAAAGTAAATAAGGAATCAGTTTATAATGTTCTGTCCGTGTACTATCCTAATGGTCCTAAAGAGGATGACACAGACTGGCTGAAATATACTGATTTTACAAAGAGGAAGTGGATTATTATGGGTGACTTTAATGCTCATGCGCCCTATTGGGACACAAGTTGTAATAAAGTGACATCAAATAGATTTGTTGAAAATATTGTTGATTCAAGTTTAATTTTATTAAACGACGGTAGAATTACGAGAATTCCTGATGTAGTTACTCACAAGTCTAGTGCAATAGAGATCTATCGCTTGTTTCTCCAAATATAGCAGTTAACTATAACTGGTCCACAGTAGAAGATTGTTAGGGAGTGATCACCTTCCCATTACAATCCTTTTTAATGAAAATATATTTGATGAACCGTCTACCACTGAATATAAAATTCCCAAATTTAACTATAAATTGGCCGACTGGGAAGCCTTTCAAACTTTTCTTCTGTCACAAAAACATCACCAATTGAGGATGATGATCTAGATATATTTTATGCTAATTTCTCAAAAGTAGTATTATTAGCAGCTGAAAAGACTATCCCAAAATATAAATACAAAAAGATTGGAAAGTATGTAGGCAACGTATGGTGGACAGAAGAATGTAGACTCGCTGTACAATCAAAGCGAAAAAGTTACAAAACATGGATAAGAAATAAGACAGAAGAAAACTTTAAAATCATGAAACAAGAAAAGAATAAATGTGCTAAATAATTGCTCAAGCTAAAAAGAAGTCCTGGGTTGAGTTTTGCGAAGTCGAAGTATTGGAATCAAAAGATTTATTTAAAGTCTGGAAAAAAGTTAAAGAAATGAAAAACTGCTATAAAAGTCAGTCATACCCTATAAAGCTACCAACTGATTTTCCTTCTGCTTTGGATAAAGCTGAAGCTTTTTCTGGTTTATTTTCAGCTTGTAGTCAGTCTAAAAATCTTCAGCCAGAAAGCCTTAGTCACAGAAACAATGAAGAACAAAAAGATGATTATATGGCTTCTCCACAAGAAAACGAACATTTCCTAAACTCACCTTTACTGTTGTCAGAACTAACAGAAGCATTAGATTCTATCCCTTCACATGATTCAGCTGTTGGTCTTGATGGGGTGTCCTATCAACTCATTAGACATATACCTTCTTCGTGGAAAGTATTACTGCATTCATTATTCCAAAAATGTTGGATCAATGGCACTATTCCAAAAATCTGGAAAAGTTCGGTAGTAGTCCCAGTACTCAAGGAAGGTAAACCGAGGACATCTTTACACAGTTACAGACCCATAGCTCTAACCTCTCATGCTGGTAAACTTTTAGAAAAAAATTATTCAAAAACGACTGTTATATTACTGTGAAAAAAATGGCGTGATTCCTGTTCAGCAAGCGGGCTTTCGAAAAGGTCGTTGTACCACAGACCATTTAGTTAAACTGACCAGTCACATTAAAAAAAACAATTCTCCCGCAGAAAAAGCACTTTGGCTACATTTTTTTATGTCAAAAAAAGCCTATGACTGCGTATGGCACGCAAGGCTACTTTTCAAATTAAAAAATGTTGGTATTTCTGAGAGAATGTTTGATTACATTAAAAGCTTCCTAACAGAAAGAAGCATATGTACACAAATTGGAAGAACTTATTCATCCTTTAGAAATGTAGATATGGGCATTCCTCAGGGATCAGTTATTGCTCCCATGTTGTTTGCAATCTAATCCATGATCTTCCCAAATCTATGTCAGAAGCCACGCATGTAGTTCAATATGCAGATGATATCGCTATTTGGATTAACTGTACATTAAGGAAACATTCAAATAAAAGAACAATAAACTTTGTACAGAAGATGTACCAAAAGGAATTGGATAGATTATCTATATATATGAAGAACAACGGATTAGAACTATCTGGAGAAAAAACATGTCTTTACGTTTTTTAACAATGGTGAGAACCCAAGGTGCTACCCTTGCTTTTGATAGATGGTCAGATTCTAGAATATAAACAAAAAGTTAAATTTCTGGGGGTATTTTTAACCCCGAAGCTGAGCTGAACTGGAAAACACATATTGAAAATTTGATTGATAAAACAAGAAAAAGATTGGACGTTCTTAAAATAATATGTTGTCAACCATGGGGTCAGGACTGTCATACCCTTTTACATCTTTACATCTCGTTAGTCCGATCGAAATTGACATATGGGCAGGAAGTGTATTTCTCTGCACCTAATTCTGTTTTTAAAGAGATTGCAAAGCTTGGATAGTAAGGCCATGAAATTAGCTCTGGGAGTTCCAGTTCATACAAACACTACTAAATGTTATAAAGTTAAAAAAACAAATATATTACCACTAAATGAGAAGCGAATATTGGATGTGTCCAAATATATTGTCAGAAGTCTTTCTGTTGAAAATTCAGTTACTGAAGAAATACTGATGGA
>JADBJO010001191.1:295000-327500 GCA_016801955.1 Conus betulinus
ACGCACTGGCGGCAGGCCGGCCTGCAACCAGAGCAAGTGCCTACGGCATGGAGGTCAGTCAGCACAGAGAAGTCAAAGGTCATGGTCAACAGCACGACTAACAGCAGTGCCAACATAACCATGAATGGTGAGCCCCTGGAAGAAGTGACCAGCTTCAGGTACTTGGGAGCAACCCTGTCCAAAGATGGCACCTGCACAGCAGAAATCCGAATCAGGATCAATCAACTCGCATCAGCAGCGATGGCCAGACTGACTGAACAGAGTGTGGAAGAGCAACATCAAATTCCACACAAAATTCCGGCTCTACAAGTCACTAGTGGTCTCCATCCTCTATATGGTTGCGAGACATGGACACTGATGGCCGAAACAGAAAAAGAATCCAGGCGTTTGAGACCAGGTGTGCCTGAGGAAAACTACTCGCATCTCCTACAAAGAACACAAGACCAATGATTATGTGCGGAACCTGGTCACAACCTAGTGGGCCCCCACGAACCACTTCTGGCAACCGTCAAACGACGGAAGATGCATGGTTTGGCCACGTCATTCGTCACAACACCCTCTCCAAAACCATCCTTCAGGTACCGTTGAAGGAGGGCGCAGACGAGGACGGCAGAGAAAGAGCTGGTCCGAAATATAAAGGACTGGACCAAAATGACCATGCCAGATCTCCTCACGTACACACACACACACACACACACACACACACACACACATGTACGCACACACACACACACACACACACACACACACACACACACACACACACACACACACACACACACACATGTACGCGCGCTTGTTTTTCACCCCACTATTAGATTGTTCGTCTTTGTATTTGTCTGACTTTTTTTCAGTTTAAAATGCTCTGCCAGTCTTGAATAAAAATTATTCTGTGTTAGGTGTTCTTATGGGAGCAAAAGTTACCCTATTTGTTTTACTGTTCCCTGCCTCATTTCATTTTCAATTTCGTTTCGATTAAATCGAGGTCATTTGTATTTATTTCTGTCCGTCTTTGTGTTTGTCTTTTGATCTCCCTTGCATCCTTGGGTGGATCCTCAAGTGTAGGCTCAAAGATTGTCCCCTATATTGTATACTGTTTGCATAATGTCTTTAGTTTTTTCAGCAACTTTTTTTTCCTCCTCACATTTTCGTTTGATTTCGTTTACTACCCTTCGCTGGCTGCTTTGGGGGTGCTGTTGGATTTTTTTTTTTTTTTTTTTTTTTTTTTTTTTTAACCCTTGGTGGTAAGAACACCACGGTATTATGGACTTTGGTATGTCTCTATTTGACGCCAGGAGCACATACGTGACTAGTTGTGTCTCCCTGATGAGTTCCAATCCAGCGGACGAAAGGCTTTGTAGCAGGCAATGTAAATAGATCTGCCTTCAGAGGGGATTACGATGGTTTCCTCATGCAGTTAGCGAAAAGTTTTCGGATGTATAATATAATTTCTTAATTTCCTGTTCCCAGTTTCTCTGTTTTCAATCTTCCCCAACCAATCAAATCTTTGCCAAGTCATTGCTCATTATTATGAAGACAGTTAAGTTGTTGGTCTGCGCTTGTTTTTTTTTTTCCCAACACCATAAGATTGTTCGTCTTTGTATTTGTCTGACTTTATTCAAGTTTAAAAGGCTGTGCGAGTCTTGAATAAAATTTCATCTGTGTTAGGTTTTCTTATGGGAGTCCAAAGTTACCCTACATGTTTATTGTGATTCGTTTGACCACGTTGTTCGGTGGAATCGTTGCAATTACTTTTTTTCAATTTTGTTTAGTTCTTCTCCTACAGCCGTCTCACTTGGCGACCAATTTTCCATTATATATCTACTTTCTTGACAATAAGTGTTGTCAACGCAAACAAGGTATGAGTTCTCTTTGTATTTGATCATGTATGTCAGAAATGAACTCTTTTCTAAATACGTACTACTATTGCAACAAATTCTCTCTCTCTCTCTCTCTCTCTCTCTCTCTCTCTCTCTTCTCATTTCAGTACAGCTAATTAGTGTGACATTTTCTGTCACTAACCCACCATTCTCTTTGTAGATCGTAAGCACGGAGGGGAAAAAAATTATGGGGGGAAAAAAAAGGGCGACAGGAGACGCGATCAACACATGCACAGACACACTGATAGAGGCTAGATTACGCACGTGCGTTCGCTTCGAAGCCCCCGGTGTGCCTATCGCCAGCAGATGCTGTGTCGGTCGGTCGACTTGACTTTCTTTTGCGCATGACGCAGAACCCGTGATCAGCGTGACGCGCGTGCCTGTCTGTCAGGTTCCTTCCCACCCCAACCCCACCCCCTTAGCTCCGTCCCCCCCCCCCCCCCCCCCCCCCCCCCCCCCCCCCCCGTCTTTTTTTTTTTTTTTTTTTTTTTTTTTTTTTTTTTTGCACGATGGAGATTATGTCGTCAGGCCGGGCAATTTATCCGGTCGGTGCGTTTCTTTTTCTTTCTTTCTTTCCTTTCTTCTTTCTTCTTCGTTATTATTATTTTTTGTTTGTTTGTTTATTTTGTTTTGTTTGTTTAGGATGGCGGTAGGAATGGAGAAAGTGTGAGAATGGGCAGGGGAGTGCAGGGAAAGGGAAGGGGGGTGTAATTAGGCAGAAATGTAGGCTACTACTGCACTCTGCAATATTTCCCTTTGTATCACACACACACACACACACACGCACGCACGCACGCGCGCGCGCGCGCGCATAGGCCTATGCACAACTGTCTCTCGCGCGCACACTCACAATCACACCTTTCACACATAGTTTGCTACCTCTTCAATTATTAGCTTCGTCAAGAATTCGGGAGAAGATAAAAGAAACAAAAAGAAAAAGAAGGGCAGCTCTTGTACCTTTGTTAAGACAATATATGCCATTGTTTACAGCACCAATTCGCTTTAGCAAAAGTGTACACATACACGCGCGCGCGCGCACACACACACACATACACACACGCACAGAGCAAGGTTGGAACATTCCTCTTTTCTTTTCTTTTTTCTTTTTTTTCTTTTTTTTTTTTTGAGGGGTGGGGGGTCTCCTTGTTTGTCCCGTCTATTTTGTACCTATATATTTTTGTGCAAAGCGAGCTGGCGCAAAAATAAGCAGCATTTGTTTGAGTGTGTGTGTGTGTGTGTGTGTGTGTGTGTGTTTAATTCAATATCTGCTCATGGTAGCAAGATTTATCTATCGGGTCTTATTTTCACTACTTATCATTCATTGCCTCATTTATCTAACCGTCGCGATAAGTCTCAAAAAAAAAATTTGCACATCATGCGTCTCGTGGATCTTCAGGGACCCATGCTTTTTGTGTGGGAACAGAGCCTTGAAGTATGTCATGGACCCATGGTTTTACAGGAACAAAGCCTTGAAGTATGTCATGGACCCATGGTTTTACAGGAACAAGCCTTGAAGTATGTCATGGACCCATGCATTTTGTATAGAAAACAAAGCTTTGCTGTACGTCGTGGGTACCCAGTGACCCATGCTTTTGCTAAAGGAGTAAAGCCTTACCGTAGTTTTGGGGCTAATCTTTTTTTTTTTTTTTTTTTTACTCTCCTTTGTTTGTCAACAAAAATAGTCAGTTTATGGGGAAATCAGTTTTTTGTGAATGTAGCGCAAAAGTGACTCAGTATAGCAGTCAAGTGAAAATTATGATGGTGGGTCGTTTAATACCCACGACGTACGGCGAAGATTTACATTTCTTTCCCGCACCAAGGAGGTAGCATTTATATTCGTTGTTTGTCAGCACACACACACAGAGAGAGAGAGAGAGAGAGAGAGAGAGAGAGAGAGAGCACCACTAAACCAGTTTTAACCAAACTTCTTAGAAGAAATATGAACCATGACCCGAGGATAAACCCACTGGTAAGTCTAGGGATCCGCTGTGTGGATCCAGAACAACACGGGGTGATCCTTACTCGTTCACCCGCAAGATCATCATCATCACTCATGTTATAGTACACACACTTTTGTGTCGATTTTCACGAAACGCGGTGGAAAATAAAAACGGGTGTGGCCGGGACGAATCCTTTGTATGTGGATGCATATCCGTGATCCGGTTCACAGTGTGGGTTGCGTATCCAGATACATCTACGCAATGGGTCGGATCAGTACTACAAGGAGGTGGGGGTGGGGGGCAAGAAAGTCTAAAGCCCCCGGAATCCCCCCTCCCCCCGACACACACACACACACACACACACTTTGATCGTCTGCACACGGAGTTTTGTGTGCGACTGACAAAAAGAAAAAAAAAAAATGATGGCGACAGCATGTGCCTGTGGACAAGGATGGGGATAGAGGGGTGGGGGAAGGAGAGACACGAGGGGATAGGTCAGACAGACAGAGCAATACTAATCCTGTCACGTGGGGAAAGCTGACAGCGCCTCCGACCCTCCAACCCCAATCCTCTGCACACGCCCCCCCCCCCCCCCCCCCCCCCCCCCCTCTGCCTTGTACACACTCTGTCTGTCCGTCTGTCTCTCTCCCCCCTCTCTCTCTCTTTCAGTGTCTGCCTGTCTCTCTGTCTATCGGTCTCTCTCTCTCTCTGTTGCAGACAACTGTTTTACATACTGCTGTCATCGTCCGCACACACAGGGGTCACATGTGACACCAGCACAGACCGTCGCTTCAGGTTTTCCTGGGATACTTGTTATGTAGGATAGAATGATAGTAGCTGCTGCTGTCATTCACTACACCTCTTTCTCTCGCTCTCTTGTGTTGTGGTGTGTGTGTGCGTGTGCGCGTGTGTGTGTCCTACAGAGGCTTTCGAATATGTTAGATTGTACTAGTTTCATTTCTTTTCTTTTAGATTAGTTTGTTGCCGTGCGTTTGTGTGCTAAGAGGCAAACTCCCCGAACATCCGTGAGAACAGAAAGGAAAGGCAAATGTTCAATCATATGCTTATTGCTTTGACACGTATGTGTCCTTGCATGCTTTCTTTTATTGATTATGTGTCACGCTTTAGTTTTCTCCCTTCCACTATACCAGTTTCTCTCAGTCGAACTATAAGCACGCTGTTGTGTCTATGCAGCATCTGGCCAACATTCTGTCTAAAAATTCTGTGACAAAAGTGGAATGCTTTAAGAGTGTTTACACATTAACTAGAAAGTTACGATAGTAGCAGTACTTCTAATCATGGCTCTGTACTTAAAAGATATCTATATGTACAGGTTATAATGAGTTTGTTTTTCTTTTTTTCTTTTGATGCGTTCGCAAGTTATTGATCTTTTCTCTGCCACCAATACAATACCCCCCTCCCCCCGACCCTTCTCAATCGCCCGTCCGTAAACACACAAAAGCACACGTATATATAGGCATTCACTCCTTGCTCCCCTCCTCTTCTTCGACACAGACAGTCTGATATCACGGAGTATGTGACAGGATAATTACTGAAAGAAAGTCGATTTGTTTTTTAGACTGAAGACTCATCTGCTGCCTGTATTGCCTGCAGTACGGCTGGAAGGAAGGGAGGGGGCGGGGAGGAGGCGGTCGAGGTTGAAGGATCTTGTGGGTTCAGTGGGATGGACATTGATGATAAGGGTGTAGGAATGGAGGGGGGGTGGAATGTGTGGGGGGTGAGGGTGGACAGAGCATGCAGGTAGGTATATTTCTGGTGGTGTGAATTGTGGGGGATGCATGATTCCTTTTTATTGAACTCAGCCGAAGTTCTGTCCTTTGAACAGGAAAACATTACAGTTAGGCCTACATAGGTAGACTGTCCCCCCCCCCCCCCCCCCCCCCCCCCCCCCTCCGGCTCCCTTTCCCATCTCCACCACGTGTCCTCCCTCTTGCCCATCGATCCTCTCTCACCCTACCCTCCGCTCTCCCCTCCTTTACCATCACCCTCCCCCCATTCCTTTCTCCTAGTCCCCGCTTCGAATTCCAACATTGCTTCGTTTCTTTATTTAGTTGCGTTAAAAATGTCTGGATCAAAAGTGATTCGTTTCGGATGTAGCCAGTATGCTCATGAATCGGATTCACTATCCCCAACGAAAAACTGTGGATATATACTAGGAAAACCAAAGACGGACAGATATACACATACAGACAGACAGAATGCACTTTCTGTATCAGATTAAAGATGTAATAACTATTCTATCGTTGTCAGTGCTGATAAATGTAGGTGGCGTTAACGGGCGTGTGGCATTCCCTTTGCTTAATTTATCACGTCCATGAAAAATGTAATTAAAAAAAATGACATCGTGCCATATAAATACATTTGAAAAACAGCCACTTTGGCCAGTAGACACTGCAGGATGGATAGTTAAGAGTCCGGTGTGAATTGTGTGCGCAGTTTCACTACCTGTTTGTCATACTACCATAATAAAGCTGGCATGTGATAAAATTTCAAGAAAAAAAAAAAGCTGTGCAGACCTTCTGGTACAAAGACAAGAGAATGCGCCGCGCAGACATTAACACAGTAAAGACAGAACACAACGGGCGGGGGAAAAAGGCAGAGTGAAAGAGAGCAACAGGCGAGTGAGAATCAAACCATGGCTCGAAATGCTCCTACCTGTTCCAATTGTCCTGTGACAACTTAATTATCTGGTGGACAAGTGGAAATTCTCTCACCACTTTTCCCGCGGGCAATCCATTTTCTTTTTTTGTCAGTGAAAGGACGCTGAGAAGTAACCTTCAGTGCAGACCAGTTCCACTTTCACCATTCCCTTTCATACCTCTACTATACCATGCTACTCGTCTCTTGCCATCTCACTTCAGCTCCCCCGCTCCCCTGCAACCTCGCTACCTACCTCTTTGGTTTTTTTCGCAATGTAATCTTAGCAGTGCTGTTTCCCTTAGGCAAGGTGTGTATTCTTTGCTTAATTAAAACCGTCAGCTGCATGTAGGCATTGTATTTGGTCAGCGTGAAAATGACAGATCAACTCTCTTGATTTTTTGGTTTAACTATATTAGATACACAGTGTGTATTTATTTCTGAATGTGTGTATATATTGAAGAGAGAGAGAGAGAGAGAGAGAGAGAGAGAGAGAGAATTAAATGTATCCCTTTGATTTAGTTCAAGAACGAGCAAATAGTGGAAACAAGACTTCTTTTTTTGTTTTTTGTTTTTTCATCTACTCATCCCCACAATTGAAAATTACTACGGAATTCTTAGCCCTGCTAACGTAAACATTTTCATGAGGTGGAGATACAATCTGTACTGCAAGAATCTCCGCATTCCCAGGGAGCAAAAGGATGTACGCTGAACGTTCACCCATTTCCCTTGCCCCAGCACAGAGCAGCTGAACAGCATGTTGAACATGCTGACTGAGAAATGCAGCATCCAGAGTGAAACAGGGCAACAGAGGAAATAATTCCTCACATACAGGCTCAGCCAGGATTGTCCTGCTGCAGCTCCAGCACTCCACATGGAGCAGCCAGTGTCAGGTCATCATGGGCAACTCGCCAGGGGAGGCACTGCACCGCTGTCCAGTCACTTTGATAGTTCTTACGCAAATCTAATTTTCAATGGGTGAAGAAGCGATGTGGTGCTTACTGTGTAATGAAACACTCAGAAAAAGAAAAATCTTACTGAAGGCTGGGGGTGTATACGACATTTCGGCGCCAATATTCCACTGCAGACTCCCTCTTCCATCCGATTTCGCATCTGATTTTTCTTTGTGGATTTTTTTTTTCATTTGATCCAACTGAGGTAGAAATTTGACAAAATTTCTTTTAGAAGTATTCACAGTAAAAATGGGTGCACAGTTTACAAACTTTTATGACCCAGTTTGGACTGATATTCCAAACTCAATGTTTACCAAAGATTGTTGCATGAGTAACGTTAAAAACAAATACTTAATGTCAAACCTCACTTTTATTTCACAGTGGTTATCCGCTTCGATCAAGCAGAATTCACTCATCATACTATCAGTAAGGTAAATTCCCATGTATCTCCTTTTAAACTCCCCCCTCCCTCAAAAAAAAAAAAAACAAAACAAAAAAAAAAAAAAAAAAAACACATTAAATTCCAGGAGTCAGTCCGTAAGCCCATGCTGGCAAATGAACTTGCTTGCAACAAAGCCAGAATCTCCTTTTCTTCTTTTAAGGACAAGGAGACATTAACTTCACATTCTTTTACTTCACCACATGTGTTTTTACAGACAGTAACTCCTTGAAAATGTTGCCTCAGTTTTTCCAAACTTTTGTTGACTGTAAAAATCCTGTTTAGCTTGGCCTTTTTCAGTTGCGGGAATTCATTTGGCTTGAGATCTTGGAACTGTCACTGACACACTGTTTTGACTGTAAACTGGTTTGAGTCCTGTAATGGCCTGTGTAGTTGGCCGGGTTGTAAACAACGGGACATGTTCTCTGACAACATGATGAAAGCATCAGTAGAGAGAACACACGAAGTCATGAAAAAGTTCAATAAAACATATATTTCATCAAAGTTTATGTACATTCTTGACATTTGAACATCCATGGTGGTATGATGCAAAATGCCCTCCCCTCACTTTCTAACAGTGATTGGGGAAAAAAACCAAAAAAAAAAAAAAAAAAAAAAAGAAAGGAAAGAAGAAAAGCACTCTCCACATTATCTGAAAGTCTACACATAACCCCCCCCCCCCCCCCCCCCCCCCCCCCCCCCCAAAATCCTCAGAATGAGTCATCTATATGAATTCATTCTCTAGGGTATGTCTGACACCCCCCCCCCCCACACACACACACACACACACACACACACACCTGTGTGCCACATATCCCAGTCAGTTAGTTCAGGCTGAGCAGAGCAAACAATTTTGACAGGAGTGCCCACAAAATGACAAATGGTGACAGTTTACGACTCACAAACCTGAAAACTTCTCTTCTACAAGCCTAAAACTTATTTTTTCTAATGGTGCAAAAGTGGCTTAAACATGAAAATGAATTCATATATTCTCTCAGTCTTCCAATATCTGAATCACCTTCATTTCACTAAAATGTCCACCCATCTTACTTTTGTCTAATTTGGGGGGAAAAATGGCATTCTCATACTACACTTGAAACCAGATGTAGGCCTTCGTCATATATATTGACCAAAGTGGCGTGATCTCCTCACACAGTGACGGTAAAGGCAGAGAGCTGAGGGCAGGCTATGTACAGGAGAGACACACAGGAGGCAGCAGTGCAGATGGTCTCAGTCCATCTCACACAGTGACGGTAAAGACAGAGAGCTGAGGCAGGCTATGTACAGGTGAGACACAGGAGGCAGCAGTGCAGATGGTCTCAGTCCATCTCACACAGTGACGGTAAAGACAGAGAGCTGAGGCAGGCTATATACAGGTGAGACACAGGAGGCAGCAGTGCAGATGGTCTCAGTCCATCTCACACGGTAACGGTAAAGACAGAGAGCTGAGAGCAGGCTATGTACAGGAGAGACACAGGAGGCAGCAGTGCAGATGGTCTCAGTCCATCTCACAACAGGCTTGTGTCTGGATGGTGTGAAGGGCTCTGAAACAAAACCATGATGCTTTCAGTTCACCGCTTGGCATCAGAACAGAACATCTGATCAACAGAGTATCATGTAACCACTTGTTCGCGCTTCTTCTGCTATTGTCCATCACACAGAACTGTCTCTCTTTTTTCATGTGTCCAATCTTTGAACACCAGAAACCGAATGTCTTGAACTGTCCTAGAGACCAAGATGAAAAGAATGTGTGATGACTGTCATTCAGAAACCTGAGACAGCTGTGCTACCCTGTATCTCAAAAAAATATCGCCCAGTTTTTGGATTAACTATCTATGCAAGTCCGACAATCGGATGCCTTCCCGGACATTTCAAACGTACTATCCTGCAGCAGGAGCAATGCAAGGGAGAAAACCGCACAAAGCGCTCACTGCATCACGCTTGTCTCCCCTGTCCTTTCTGCCCTCTTCCATGTGGCGCTGGCTATTTCATGAGCGATGGTTGTGTGAGAGAGAGAGAGAGAGAGAAAAAAAAAAGATCTGATCATCGTAGCTTACACGCTAGTCAGCCACACTGGGCGTCATGAATACTGGTCTGGTGAAACAGAGAGAGAGAGAGAGAGAGAGAGAGCATAAGAAAAACATTGAGCATGGGTTGTGAGACAGTAGATGTGACAGCAGACGAAAATCAGTTGTCAGGAACAGCATGCTTCTTCAATCATCAATACTTTTCCTTTTGTTAATAAAGTAATAATAGACAAGTGAGAAGTAACAGCTAATCACAGCCAGGGACTGAAGATAATAGATGGTTCACTTTGCTCTGCATATTGATCCAACTAAAGGAAGGGAGACTCACAACTGACCTTTTGGTACGTGGGGTGCGTGCAGAGGAGGGTGTTTTTGTGGAGTCCAGCAGTAGGCTGTCCAGGTTGGAGCGTATGTTCTCCATGTCGGCCTCCAACGCACTTTTCTGCAGGGCCTCTCTCTGGGAGGGGGTGGTGAATATGCTGCTGTCCAACTCACTGTACAACACAATCACCTTCATCATCATCATCACAATGGTTATAAACATGCCTCTTTCAAAGACAGGGGATTGAACGAGTGGGTAGTCTAAGCCATTTAACATGACAATCATCATTATTATTATTATCCTACCTTTTTTTTTTGTTTGTTTGTTGTTGTTTTTTTTCAGAGTCTCAGAGGAATTTTGGTGAACACTATTCAAGGGATAGTATGACATAATTCTCACCATCATCATCACAAGCTTTTCTGTAGGATGGTGACATGACTGTCAGGTGTCCAAGTTTAACACTTCACAGCCTAATGGTTGTAGGGGCTGTGAACTGGTGGAGATTTACCATATCCAGGAAACAGCGTGGAGAAAGATCATGATGGGAGTCCAATCCTCTCCTCCTACTGCTTTAATTAATCTTAGCTGAATCAGGCACCTTTTTTCTTCTCTTAAACTGATGGATGCGCAGAGCAGGTTTTCAAGCTTTAAAAAGCCTGGCCCAAGAATGGTCTTTCTAGTTTGGTTCTATCTTCATTCCTTGGCAACAGAATCCAGGTTCACAGCTGATGAGGTTTCTGACTACGGATCTGTTTTTGTTGTTGTTGTTGTTGTTTTTTTTCTAAATCCCACCTTTCGTTTAATCCTACATTCTATCTTAGGGGATGTCTAGCACCACAACAGTGTGCATATGGTTTATTTTCATCTATCTTAGGGGATGTCTAATCACCACAACAGTGTGCATATGGTTTATTTTCATCTATCTTAGGGGATGCCTAGGCACCACAACAGTGTGCATATGGTTTATTTTCATCTATCTTAGGGGATTTCTAATCACCAGAACAGTGTGCATATGGTTTTATTTTCATCTATCTTAGGGGATGCCTAAGCACCACAACAGTGTGCATATGGTTTATTTTCATGTCATCCATCGCAATGACACAAGGTGGCCTATTTTGCTCTGAAAGTGGAGCAGGACTTAATGTGCGAGCAAGATTTGTTATCCATGCATTCTTGCTTGGGACCTTGGTTTAAAGTTGCATCTGAAGGACTAGAAGGGGACCGAATTCTGCTCAAATGTTAAACACCCAGGAGACAATCTCTTTCAACCTAGCCGCCTCGCTTGGGACTCAGACCTGAACCTTGAAACAAGAGTGAGGTCTCACTCAATGGACCAATCAGTCTCCTAAGATTGGTTTAAACTTACAACCATCAGCTTCGTGGCCAAATGCTTTAACCATTTTACTGCAGACACTTTACAGTTGCCTTTACATTCAACTAAACTGAACTTTTCAGGGGAGGTAAGGAGAATCTTGTGAACAATAAATGGCAAATGCTGCACATCAGCACACACCAACCGAAGGTCCACAGACACCTTCCCCCCTTCTACTCTCTTTGACTTTGTACAAACAGCCATAACAGCAGAAATACACAAACACAACATAAAATCCAGAGAGACTGGCAAAGCCTGATGGATCTTCAACATGACAGAACTCACAGATGAATGCAAACAGATAGAGGACATCTCCGTGTGGTTCATGTCAAAGGTAATGACAAAGCAAAGACAGTAAAACAGTCAACATAACAAAGTCATTTATAATTGTCTTGTGATCTGCAGTATCTTGGCTGCCTGCATTAAGCCACTGTTTTCCTTGAAATGAACAAGTTCCAACACAAGCAGCATTACCATCAAACTAATATCATCAGATTGAACACACATACACATATATATCCACTAAAATACATGATCTCAGCACATTTCAGAGCAACACTCAAACAGACAAAGATATATCCCAACAAATGGCTCGTCACTTTGTCAAATTGTTGTGTTGTTGGGGAAGCAAAAAAAAAAAATAAAATAAAATAAAATAAAATAAAATAAATAAATAATGCAAAATTGTAACTCTCAAGAAAATCTGATTTTTCCAATAATGTATCAAAAGGCAATGACAGAACAAGCCCAGTGTGCTGAGCACATGACTCGAAACACACATGAGCATGGAAAGGAAGTCAGAGAAGAGGTATGTCGTCTTCACTGAAGACAGAACCAACCCTTACAGTCTGACAGTTTTCTCACTTTGTTCATATATAAGCCTGATCTCATGGCTTTTTTTGTTCAACTGATTTTCATTGGCATTCAGTTGGAGTACTTGACTGGTATATACTGGGTCTTTACCTGCGGTCCCCTGCATTCTGAGGTCTTTATTTTGCAAACAGAGGGAAATAAAACACTGACCTGTTGCCTAAGGCCTTGCCTTGTGCTCTCTGCGACCTGTGGATTTGGCGGTGGTGGCAGGAGGTGGCATGGGGGGTGTGGTTGTAGTACCTGTGCCAAGTGGCATTACACAATAGTAAATAGGTCACTAGCAAACTGACACACATGTACTCAACAGCTTCATGTAGACATCAGCTGACAATGAAACATCTTGCTATAGTATTGATGTGAGGTTTTAAAAAAAATCCAATCTGTTAGCCTAATGACTGCAGAATTGATGTGATGTTTTAAAAAAATCCAATCTGTTAGGCTAATGACTGCAGAATTGATGTGAGGTTTATAAAGAATAAACACAAATTAACAATCTCTTAGCCTAAAGGCTGTAGAATTGATGTGAGATTTATAAAGAATAAACACAAACTAACAATCTCTTTGCCTAATGGCTGTAAAATTGATGTGAGGTTTATAAAGAATAAAAACAAATTAACATTGTCTTAGCCTAATGGCTATAGAATTCATGTGAGGTTTACAAAGAATAATTACAAATTAACAACCTCTTAGCCTAATGGCTGTAGAATTCATGTGAGGTTTATAAATAAATAAATACAAATTAACAATCTCTTAGCTTAATGGCTGTAGAATTGATGTCAAGTTTATAAAGAATAAATACAAATTAACAACCTCTTAGCCTAATGGCTGTTGGGACATGACCTTTTACATATTCACCATGTTTTACTGCATGGTGTTGTCACAGCTGCCAACCTTCTGCAGTCAAAATTTGGGAACCAGGGGATGAAGGGGTTGGGATAGGCTGGAGACGGGGGCAATTCGAATTTTGACTGAAAGTATTTTTAACCCTTTTTGCTACAGTTGATATATCTGAGGTTAAAAAAAAAAAAGCATTTTCAATATCTATAATTTCCAATATCCACATACCATTTGCACTAATGCAATATTTTATCATCATAATCAAAAAAAAAAAAAAAAAAAAAAAAAAAAAAAAGAAATACTCCCCAAACCCCACAATTTCTACACTGAGTCCCTAGACTCAGGATTTGGACAATTTCTCAACAAAGGAAATTCAAGAAGACTTCGGGAGGGTTGGCAGCTGTGTTTATACGACAAAGCCCACTCCTCTCCTCTCCTTTGACATCAAGCTGGAGAGAAGAGGGGTTTCAAGCCATAAAAAAAAAAACTGAGTTCAAACTAACCACCATCAGTTTCACAGATGAATGCTCTAACCACCTGATGGCGGGCCGCTTTCTGAAGACGGCGGCATGAACTTCAGTGCCATATATATGACAGAAGATTGGTCTATGTCTCCTCTTCAAAACACACAACTCAGATCATGTCTCTCTGCCCTATCCCAACTCACACCAAGTGCACCAGCATTGACCTACGACAGTGACTCAGGGAAGTCTCTCTTCAAATTCACATGCAGTAATGGCTTCAGTCTATAAGCCTAGATTAGTCCAGCGCCCACTGGCTGCCCAAGTACGGACCTGTGATGTTGGTCTGGTCAGTCTGTGTGCCCTCCCCTTCCTCTCTTCTGTGGGGAAGGTGGCGGCGCTCTGCTCAGTGGCTGTCAGGGGGGCCAAAAGGTCATTCACGGTCTTCTGAAACTTCTCCAGTGCCTTGATGCTGCTTTTCTCCTTCACCACCTGTTTTGAACACACATCAGCAGACATCACTGCTCTGTGGCAATACTTACATCAAGAAACGTCATTGCCCCAAGATGATTTATATCAACATACATAAAAGCTTTGTGATAAAGTTATACCCTAAAAATATCATTGCCCTGTGGTAAATATACATCAACATACATTAGTGCCTAATGGTAAATATTTACACATCAACATATCTCACTATCCTGTGGTAAATATATACATAAACATACATCACATCACTGCCCTGTAGTAAACATACATACATCAATAAAGCAAAAATGAACAGACATTTGTATGTCAGTGCTAACTTCAGCTAGCTTCTTTCAAATTTCAAAGTATGGTGTGTCTTCTATACTCCTTTCTTTATCAACAAATATTTTGTTACCCATAACTTCAGCAAGCTTCTTTCAAATTTCAAAGTATGGTGTGTCTTCTATACTCCTTTCTTTATCAACAAATATTTTGTTACCCATACTGTACCTTAAGTCTAAATGCTCAAGTTTCATGCTCCTCCCCATCCTTTGCACAAGAAAGACGATGATGAGAACAGTCAGGGATTTACAAACTAAGAAAAGCAATGTGCAAAAAGTAATCATAAACACCAGGCCATGATTTGTTGGCCTGAATGCATACCTCCAGTATCTGTTGGCAGAGAACGGCGAGGTCTTTGAGATGGGTGTGGTTGTCTGGAGAGAGGGACAGCTGGTTGAGGACCCGGGTCCACAGACGGAGCTGGAAGGATTGGGGGTTGGAGAGGATCTCGTTGCACACCTTCACGGCCATGCTGTCATGACAAGGGTTGGCCTGGACACAACATCCACACCACACATCATGACACCACAGCAAAGATCTGAAAGTTCTGTGAAAGCCCCCAGCTTCAACCCCTCACCCCTGGTACCCCAAGGTGAAGACCAATTTTACAGTTCACCACTCAAGTGACCCTGATGTAAAAACTTTTTTTAAATGTTCTGAATCCCCATCTTTGATTAACACTGCTCAAAGTCCCCGAGTTCAAGTTCTATTATTCTAACCCTGCCGATCACAAAGGGCTTAACAGATCTGCCAACACATTGGAGGGGGGAAGACCCATCCTTAGCAGGAACTTAACAATAAAGACGGTATATGCATATGCGCAACCATCTTGTTACCATGGCAGCTCAACCGCTGACATCCTTGGGTCTGATGAAATCTAAGATAAACTAGAGGCCCCAATCATCCCACTTCATTCAAAAAAAAAAAAAAAAAAAAAAAAAAAAAAGATGACTAAAAAAAATTAGTGAAAAAATTTAATGACCCCAAAATAGGGAAAAATAAAAAAAAAAAAAAAAATTTTAGGATAAAGACAGCACATAAAAAAACAGATAGCGTCTACTCTAAACCATATGAACTGTCTCACCACCAAGTGTGCAGAGGAGAATGGGGGAAAAAGAAAAAGAAAAAAAAAAAAAGCATCATCATCAAAGAGAGTGGCAGGAAAGAGTCAGTTACGATCACAGAACTTCCGGCAGGTGAGAATTCTGTTTGTACTGAAAGGAACACTGGTCCTCCACATGGTCACAATCTACCAAGGATTGTCAAGAGGAGATAGAGCAGGGTGAACAGAATGGATTGGGGGTCTTTTGAAAACTCAAAAAGGTACCAGACGCTGTAACGATGGTCTGAGTGCCCTTGGTGGTTCAGGAATATGGAAAAAATTTACCAGTTCACATGATTTGTAATCTTGGTGACAAAACATGGCTGACAATATAGCTTCTCCCTGAAATATTAAACATTTCGAAACTCTGTGATTTGTTTCTTTGACCCGATTAATTTTCATTTGCAATGATGGAAGGAAGACTGCTCTTGCCTTCCAGTTTGAATGAATGGAGAGCAAAGCTTTCATTTTCCTCCATGTGCAAAATCACCATCACAAAACAATGGAATGATGTATGTTTAAATTTTCACATAGACACAGGTGAAGGACCCTAGCTACCATGCCCTCTGAGTGAGCTTGGCATACATGCTGAACAAAAGGACCACCTTCCTTCCGACGATCTTCTCCCTTCTCACCCTCACGACAGTGGTGTCGTTCTGAACAGTCACCAGACGTTGGGCATGGGTCAGCTCCACAAGGAAGTCGGCCACATTGGTCACATTGATGCTGTTGAGGGGGGAGGTGGTAGGGGCGTTGAGGATGGTGCGAATGGTGGGCAGGAAGGCCTCCTCAAAGAGCTCCTGGTTAGCGCTGAAACGTCATCCATCACAGCTTACCAGGGATGCATGGTACGTTGTATCCTATCCCTGTCAACCTATTACTCTTTCTGTCCTCCCCATCTCTTCCATGTCCTTTCAGTAGCTCTGCTCCTATGCCACTCACTCCATTTTATACCAAATTTAGGGCTCTTACAATTCCTTCAAGCAAAACTCAAGGACTTTCCAAAGCCCCCATTGGGTTTCTTTGGTTTGTTTTTTTTTCTTAAGATTTCAAAACTGATGTAAGGACAAGAGAAACTCTTTGCTTACTGTGATGAACTACAACAAACCTGAAATATGTCACCAACAAAAACAAATACCGAGTAGAGATCATTATCAAATGAAACTGATAATTGAACTTTACATGACATTTTATCAGGAGCACTATCAATCTTGTTCTATAAGTTCTTTGTACTGCTGTAATTTCATTGATGATATGGTGATGTCATACGCCAAGTGAGAATAAAGCATTTATTTAGACAGTTCAGAATGAGAGAATGTCTTTGCATATTATAACACAATAAACAGCAGTGAAAAGTGTGCATGTAACCTACTTTGGAATGAGTACTTGGCTGCACAGAATTCTTGTCACTTTGCCACATACACACAATTCAAAGACAGAAAGATAAAGACTAGTCAACGAGGGATACGCCATGATTTTGATGGCAGCCATCACTCTGCAACAGTACCATGTCCAGAACAGAAGCAAAGAAAATAAATAAACCCAACTGCTTCTAATTCTACCATCAAAATTCAGTGTGTGATCGACAGCTGTGCACACGTCGCCTATATAAGAAAAAAAAAATCTCTGTCACTGCTTTGAGACCTTCAGATTGCAAGTTCAGTTTCAGTGAGACAAACACCAATCAAAGGTGCAGAATACATCAAGGTATGTGCTATTTCCATGTAGACAACTACAGAGATGAGAAGAAATCTACTGAGGCGAATACATGAGCTGCTTAAAAACATACTCTGGGTATAATTTCAAAATGCTGCATCTTTGTACACTTACCTATTTGTGAAAGCAAAGATGGGGAAGAAGGTTCCCAGGGTATGTCGCAGTTGAGCATCGTCCTCGGCCAGGGGATTGTACCAGAGCAGCAGCAGTCGGGAGAGGAGGGCGGCAGAGAACACACGCCCTGACATCAACAGTTTTTAGCCATTCCCTCCGCCACCACACTGCGCAGGTCTCCGGTCTGTAAGGAAAGGGAAAAAAACACATCAAACATTAAACAGCGTGTGGTTTGTAACACGGACAGTAGCCACAAATTAAAAGCTTTCATTTTATGTCAGAAGTGAAAGCTGCTTTATCAAACAGGTTGAACAGACTGTCATGTTCACAAACAATAAGAGGTGTTAGTTTAAACTGGTCTGCTGAGAGGCACTAAAACAGCTGGTTGTCTTAGAGATGCAAGAACAATTGAGTTAAGGCCAGTTGTTTGAGGGACACAAGAACACAGTTAGAACTGGCTGTACTAGAGGGACAAGACCATAATAAAAGCCACTTGCATTGAAGTCAGATGTACGAACCTGTGGTACTGAAGCCGTTTTTTCCCCCCCTCCCCAATTTCAATAACTGAATTGGACCGTTTTCTCACAGCATAAATTCAACGTAACTACTTTCAGAATCTTTCTTTTTATCACCACCTCACGCACGGCTCTAACCAACCTCACTGTCTAACGCTGAGCTGAGAATAGTAATGAGGTTGGAAGCCATTTTGCTCCATCCTGATTCAGCATGCCCTCCGTTCTCCTCTTCCATGTTGTCGGTGGTCTCGCTCTGCATGGTGGTCTGCATCAGGTCCTTGCTGTTGTCCATCGTCTTGTTCTCCTCATTGTCATAATTTCCCTTTGCTTCTGTGGCCTCGCTGTCGGCATCGAGGAAAGCTCCCAGGCCGAAGACATGGATGAGATCAAAGAGAGACTTGATGGCGGTCACCCTCACACACTCTACATCCACTTGAGAAGCCTGCCAACACCAAATCAGCCATTAGGTAAAGTCTGTCAGTCTTCTTCATGCAGCAGCATCTAGCTGTCAGTCCTGCCAGACAATGAATCTACTCCTGCTTTATTCTGGTCCATCTTCACAGACCTGAGGTTTTGTGCTGTCAACACTTTCTTTGGTTACAATCCGGCAATGATGATGATCATCATAGTGACAATGATTTCAAGTGATAATAATGATTATTGTGGTGCCGGTGAGGACTATATGTGAACAAGACAAAACGATGTAACTACAATGAACAGGTTAAAAAGAAAAAAATCCTGACTTGGTACTGCAAGACATAATTTTGACTCGGCTGTATAGGGAAAAAGTTTCTATGCAACTACAGCTTGTTTCTATGCAAATTTTCTTGACTCAGTAGAGAATCTCGTAATAATGCCATTCTAGCAATAATAATCCATCACGCACTGACCATTTCAGGAGAGAAACAGATCTCACAGTCCTCACAGAATAAAATCAATGTGTCCAGTGCAATGAGGTATAACGATAATGAAAAATTCTGGGAAAATGATTATAACCTTTAAGAACTTTCAATGAACAGTAGTAAACCAAACAAAACAAAACAGGCAAACAAAAACTAGCCACAGAAAGAGCTGACTTTCAGTGACTGACCTGCATTAGGACTGGCAAGTGCAACATGACAATGTCACGCTTCAGCTGGCAGCACATCCCAATGGCCTTGACTGACAGGTTTCGTACTGATGTCTCCTGGCTTGCCATTCCCGGCAAGATCTGACCACATAAATACAGCGCCATCATCAATTCACAAACCTATTCTTTGATATAAACACAGATTTGCAAACATCCTCTTTGTTGATGAATTATTTCTATTCAAAGAGAAGAGTATATTCCAGAAAACTGGTGTATCTGGGGAACTGCTTGTCAGCTTTTGTAATCAAAGCTTACGGGTTTCCCATTGGATTTACATTTTAGCATGTCTAGTATCAATGATAATGACCCAGTCTTAGTAATTTGCAACAAATGGAGATAGCTACAGGGAAAATAAAAACCACCTTTCACATTTCCTGTGAATACCAGACCTGCGTAGCCCCAGAATACCCCCACAGTAGTAGAACCCTTGTATTAGCAGTGTAATGGATGTTTTCAATAGTATGAATACAGCAGCATTTCCACAAATGAATTCAGGTCCTCTTCTTCCTTGTACTACTCAAAACAGCATTTATAGTTTACTGTCAAACTCTTTGTCTGAATGTCCACAAATGCCTACTTTTACAAGAAATGGAGTCAAGTGATTTGATATTTGATTAATTTGACAGTCTGTTATTTTTTTATGAATATCATGATCAGTGTGTGTTATAAAATGTGAAGATTAGTTTTAAAGAAGAAACTAAGATGGGTTGGAGAAGAAAACAAAACTGAAAGCTTTCAAAAAAAAAAAAAAAAAAGTCAACCTACAAACTTTCGGATGGGGTAGTAAACTTTCGGATGGGGTAGTACTCAGCAGGTGTGCATTACCTGGGATTTCCTCTTTTGGAATCTATACAGTATACCTTTAGATAGATGTTTGACAGTTTTTCTGACACTGGCAATCATCAGTTCCCCCCCCCCCCCCCCCCCCCCCCCCCATCCCGCATGCCTTATCAAGATATCTGTCAAACACAGCTCATGAAAAACAAACTTTATAATAAAATCTTGTTTTTTGTACTCAGCTTCAGTGTAGGATGTTTTTCCACATACTCTGACAGTTATTGTCAACTGGCGACCATGCTTTTGTCTTCTTGTTTTTACGGCCGATGTCAGGAGCTTTCCAATTCAGCTATCTTTGTCATCACTGACATCTAATTTACAATCAGTTTTTTTTTTTTTTTGCTGCCTCTTCCATGCCCTTTTTCTGCATGAATGAAGACATCTCTTTAGCAGCTTCACATGACTGCTGTTCCCTCTAGTTGGAAGCCTTCAAGAGAACCGACACATTGTGAAACAAAATCATAGGCTTCACACCACAGTCGGCTAGGCTGTAGCTTTTTCCCCATTCTTTTCTTCTTCTCTTGTTCAACTTGCCTATTGTACTGTGGTCTGGGTAGTTGAAACATAGACACTACAGATGAATCGTAGCACTAGGCAGAGCTGAAGTACACCACAATTGTATGAGATGCGTTCTCTTTTATTTCTAAACCTATGAACGACCATGGGTTCTTTTTTCTCAGGTATGGTATACCACATTCCAAAAACTTTCAAGAGTGTACAAAGAATTCATGAAACTAAGGTACCATTTCAAAACAAATTACAAAACTAAACTTAACAACAGCAAGTGCAAATCGCGTGTCTTTTGTTTGGAAAAAGGTGTAGTAGCGGATGTAGTTTGATGTGCTTGTATCTGCATGTTGCTGATCTTTATGATTGACTATCATAGTCACTCACTTGAAATTTGAAGATCTGACCATCGTCATAGACTAACCACACTTTTGTCACTTGAATCATTGCCATTTAATGGCTGGCTTGAATATATTTCAAACACACCCGTATAGTCTACATCATTCATTCAGCAGATCCTGTGTCATTGAATGCCAATCATGTTTGGAAAACGGCTCAAAACATGGTGTCTTTAACATTCAACTCTTCCCCTATTGCCTGGTTGGAAAAGAAATGTAGCATAACCCTCCATGGGTGGATCAAGGGTTACAAGAAAATGATAGATAGCATACTGACAGTTCAAACATGATGTGTTGAGTACATATTCACTGAAAAGGTGAACAAATAGACCAGACGTGTATGGATGTTCAGGTTGTAAACTGGTTATATGGAAACTACTGGTTCCAACAATTGTTGTTCATTTATAAATATCTATCACTGAATCATCAAGTTAAATTAAACAAAGAATAACACCGATTCATACAGTATGTACAAACCAACATAATCAAAGTCATCTTGTAGCAGCGTGGCGTTTGTCAGCCTATCCTGATTCTGATTGCTTACTGTAGACTACATGCCACTTGGGGGCAACAAAGATGAGAAAACACACACACACAACAAAGCAACAACAATGAAAACTTTCCTTCCTTTCTTAATCCTTTTTCCTTCTATGTTTTACCTGCGTCTCCATCAACATTTGCAAGGTAGGGGTCAAGGTGGACAGGGCCAGCGACTCCAGCATCTCACAGATGATGGTCAGACATTTCACCATCGTCACCGCATCGTTCTGTGACCATCATCAGTCAGTATACACGTTACAGTATACTGGGTTACAACTATGGTCATAATCACTGAATCAGCATACAGTTGAACATAATGACCACTGGCCACCATAAGCTAGTCAGTATACAGTTTACAACATAATGCCTTCTGATAACAGTGGCTACCTTTGACCAACTAGCACAGAGGTTACAACATAATTAATGACATTTGACACATAGATTTCCATGGCTCATGTTACAAAACAATTACTAAAATATATGATGCATAATCAACAGAACAAAAGCTGCAACGGATCACTATAGCAACCCTTCCCATACTTCAAAATTTGTCTCCC
This sequence comes from Conus betulinus, assembly GCA_016801955.1. Taxonomy (NCBI): domain Eukaryota; kingdom Metazoa; phylum Mollusca; class Gastropoda; order Neogastropoda; family Conidae; genus Conus; species Conus betulinus. The sequence continues at coordinate 316,988 of JADBJO010001191.1, forward strand.
ATGTCAACCACCATATATCTATATATATATGCATGTTCACTCCTTTCACTCATTCTGTAACAATTCAGAACCACATCTGCCAAGACAACAAAGCATTTAGTGTATTAAATAGAGGGCTTAGTAGGTTGTGTCCTGTGTATACCGGACCAGAACAAGCACCATTGAACACTACCAACTGTGCAGTGTCTCATTTGATGGGGGTTGTGTATGACATGTTGATGATTTCTATGAAATACCAACACAGGGCCAATGAAACACAAACCTGGCCTGGCTGCAGATTGAAGACCAAGAGTGAGCAGCACAGGAATGCAACCACTAAAATGTGATAAAACACATATCAAGTTAAGCCAGAACATATGACAGGACAATATGCCCCCCCCCCCCCCCCCCCCCCCCCCCCCCCCCCCCCCCCCCCCCCCCCCCCCCCCCCCCCCCCCCCCCCCCCCAAAGCCAACAACAGAGAAAAAAGTGGATGTGTATGGAAGCCAAAAGGAGAGCGGCAAAGGGAGAAAATCTGTAAAAAGAAAAACAAAGGAAAAAAAAAAGAAGAAAACAAAACAAAAACTGGGTAATTGGCATTCCTGGGACAGGTGCAGACCTTTTCTATTTTGACTTCCTGCACGTGGGTTCTGTGGAGGTCAGCAGGGTGGACCTCTCCTGCTCCAGACTATGGACGGTTTCCTTGAGCTCCGCTGCTTTCTGGAAGTCCTGTCTCTTCACACTCTCCTCCAGCTCCTCCTTGGCCTGGTTCAGCTGTACTCGCACCTTGGCGATCTGTGGAGGCAAAAAGTGTTGTCGTTTATCATTGCCCACTGATTGAAAATTCAAATACAGATTTATGAGGCGTGTCAAACTGAGTTATATGTAAACAAGTTTATGAACAGATAATCAAGGTGACATTACATTTCCAGTCAATCTAGTATCATGCAAACAAGTGTGTGCATATTGCATGTTTTTTCATTATTAGTTTTACATCCATACAAAATCATATTAGCTGTGTATACGATGTGCATGTGCATGTGCATGTGCATGTGCGTGTGTGTGTGCGCGCGCGCCTGTCTACATACATAGGCAACCACACAAATTTACATACTCTATGCCTTCCTGACAACTATTCCCATTGTCTTCATCCCCCTATACAACCACCCACGCCCCACCTTGCCACCCTATCCCTCCCTCATAAGCCTGCTTACCTGCAGATCAATCTTACGTCTCTCCTCAGCACTGATCGACTTCTCCACTGTGGTGATGGGCTGTCGGATCTCAGCCACGACCTCAGCCAGGTAGCTGGCCAGGGAGTGTGCTGAGGAGTGCAGGGAGCGCAGACAGGGCAGGATGTGCTCTACCAGGGAGTACCCTACGTGCTCTGAAAGCAGCATCTCTTGTGCAGCAGCTTCTCCACAGCTTTCCTGGCAACACCAATGTGGAATAACTTGCCTTGATTTGAACAACATTCTACGTCTGTGGTACGTGGCATCTTGGAAGACCATGAGGGCAATGCATAACTTATACACTACCTTATTTCACAAACACAGTGCTCCAGCTGAGGTATAGCAAAAATCCCTGAAATCCTACAGTTGTCAAGGAGAGGGAAGGGGAGGAGGGGGAAATCATGTATACTCCCCTTCCCCGGGAACATTTTAAAACTTGCTTTCACAATGGCGCAATCTGACACAAATGTGAGCATCAGGAGGTGCAACTACCTGTGATCCAACCACCACCCAGGACAATTTGCTTGTGCAACTTCTGTCAGTCTCCACCGCCTCTGCAGACGCAAAATGTCAGAGCATGACATAAGATTGCCTTCCATCAGACAAACTGGGGACTGCCCACTCTCATGACAAAGTTTAGAGGGTTTCGTGACGTCAGTGTCGTCTCCCATCACACCAAAAAATGCGACAAGCATACCACCAATTTAACCACCATCTCTTTTCTTTCTCCCCTGAATTTATTTCCATAGAATATTTTCCACACAGATTCTCATCCGCAGGCCAAGGTTGGGGCCTCTAAAAATGTTTTATTAGAGGTTGGAACAGAGACTTACCCTCCTTTAAAATAACACTTGGGTTTGTTTGTTTTTTTTCATGCTATGAACATTGTTCGTGGTTGGTGGATCTACTCATGGCATATTCTCTGGAAACTTTTGGCTGTGCATCATATCCTTCATCAGGTTGCAGTTTTTTCTTGTCTAAATGATAGTTCTTAGACAAATGTATCTCTGCTTAATTCTTCCGTTTTCTTTTGCCAGAGAGGTATTCATGTAAACAAAAATAAGGTTCTTATCGCTTTTCTTGAAATACGTGCTTGGGCCAGAGATACCAAGACGCAAAACCAGTTCCGCAAACCACAAGATCATGGGCAGTGATTAGCTGAAGACCACAACAAAAGCTGCTAAACCACAACAAAAGCAAAAACGAAAAAAAAACAAAACAAAAAAAAAACAGAAAAAAAAAAGATTTTACAAAGATAAGGTTGGATGAATACAGATGCATGTGCAGTGTTCACCCCTTTATCAGAGATTGTCCTCATTGATGTTCACGTATGGTAACCAGGTTAGCCTGTGACAGCCACATGCAAATATGTCATTTTTTTTCCTTTAATGCATGCAAAACGCTTGATTCATTTATGCATTCAGTGAAAAATCTAGCACCGTACCCACTATCGAGTATTCACACTGTTGATATCTCGTTATACAGATAGAGGCCTGTTCATCGAGGTTCACACAGGCAGACACAGGCTTGATCGATCATTACCTGCAGGCCTGGTCAGTGAGGTCCATGCAGGAGAGACAGGTGCAGCAGGTGTTGGATGATGAACTCCAGTTCCAGCTGTCTGTCCAGGTCTTGGCACTGGTCCAGCTCAGTCACTACACTGTGTACACAGATACACACACACACACACACATGTGCGCACACACACACACACACATGTGCGCGCACACACACACATGCATGCTCACACACAAGTGCACACATGTTCGCACACATACACACACACACGTCATGATACTGAGACTTAGACGAATACAATCACAGAGACTAATACAGACCTGTTTACCCTAAAACTGCCTTTGGTGCACTTTTCAACGAAAATGAGCGTATTTTCTATCTAGAAAGAGTGTGTACAACATTCCAAAGTTCTGTAAAAGCTGAAGCGAGAGGGGATGGTCTTTTTATTTAGTGTTCACCTGTCATTACATTGCAAACGCTTCCTGCTAGTAGTAACCACCTGACTACGGTCAAACAGGTCCTTTCTAATACAAATTACTTTCAAACCCGATTCATCAGCATACCTTGGCACACACTCATGCTGTCTCACCAGTTTTAAGACGTTTCAAAGCATGTTGTCAAAGATACGGACACAGCAAAACGCGATTTTGTGCGCAGCAGTTAGCAAGAGTTGTCGCTCTTGGTCTAAAGCCTCTGCCGCAGTTACATTCCACAAGATCAATCACCGTTTAACAACTTCATCTCCAGATTAAAAAAAAAATTTTTTTTTTTAGATGTATTTCTTTTGAATTTGTCGTATTTTCGCCGAACACGTGTACAAAATATGGCGAAATCATACGGGTAAACAGGTCTGCTAATATAGCAAAAGCAGAACATGTACTCGTTCTTCTAAAATCTCAGTAAGTTTGCAAATGCATACCAAAACACAATTCAATGCATCGCTTACCCTGTTTTTCATATCCAAAGCTGGGTCAGTCTGGCAACTTAGGCAACAACAAAAATCTATCTATGAGGAAGTGATAATGAAAAAAATCAGGAACACATTGCAATTTTCAAAAAATAATTTCGGGAACAGACTGCTACATGTGTGATTTTGTGCAGATGCACATGTATGCATGTTCACATTTTCATATCATTATGGCCACCATTGACCATGAATGATAGAAAAATGCATGTTTGTACATTGTATACAAAGGTAAGTTTCCTCTTTCTGTCTCTTGTTGTAAACATGGCCTGCATTCAACATGTTATTTTTTTTTTTTTTAAAGGTCTGGCAATGTTCATCTGTTTTTTTCCATCAGTCTCACAAGCCTTCTGATTTGCCTGCTACACAGCTAGCCAGCTATTCAGTGTTTTCTCTCAACTTCTGCTCAGTTTGGTTCTTCTCTTATGGCTGGTTTGGAGTAATGCTTATGTGCACAGTGTTTCAGTTACAGCTTCCCATCTGCTTTTAGGTTTGTCCCAGCACCCATTTGGTTTTTTTTGCTTTATTTCATTGTCCTGCATCTATAATGGTTATCCATTTTCACAATTTTCTTTTTATTCTTTTTCTGAAAGAAATGTGGCTACTCAGGGATGTGCTACAGTGGTCCCTATAGCAGCAAGCCCAGTTGGCATCATCTCAACCTTTACTGACCCTAATTTGTTGAGGAGTGGAGGGCTAACAATGAAGAAGAGGAGGACTCAGCTATGCAGCACAGAATACATGGTACAACTACTCAAAAAAAGAGCTGCTTCATTCTCAATGTAACAGTCGTGCACAATAACCAGGACAGTGGTGCAAGTTTGTCTTCATAATTCATTGCAATGTTCTTCCCTCTGAGGTGTCGCGAAGTTTCATAATCTTCATTTTAAAAAATCTTTTCAGTTTTTTTCCTCTCTCGCCCTTTTCTTTTTGTTTGCTACTTTAGAATAATGTTGAAAAATGTGAGAGAAAAATGTCATTTCATGCATGATGCCTCCCATTATGCCAGATTCCGCATTGTTTTTGGTATTTTCATCATGAATAGTCAATCATGTTTGCTTGACGGCGCTTTAGAGTGAGACAAAAGCTGATGCCATTGCATGCTGAAACAGATTATCTTAAAGCAATAACACAAAGCAAAACAAACAACAACAACAACAACCAACAAAAACACTTTTCTAGTTTGATCATATCCTTAGTACACTGATTGCTTTCAAAATAAAACACTCAAAAGCTGCTGAAAATAAACAATGCAATCAAAGGAAACAGTCAAGTACATACTATATTTAAATTACAAAAAAAAGAAAAAAAAAAGGGGGGGGAGGGCTCTCAATAATATGCTCCGACAATCAAAATCTATGATGCTCTTTGTTCATTAACAGAAAATCCAGTGGGAAGCATTATAACTTAGAAGTAGACAGGCAGTTTCAAGTCACATGCAATGATCTGATCATGCACATATTCCCAAATGAAATCAAGAAAAGTCCTTTTTCATCAAATTAGATCTCATCTCCAGAACATGCAGAAATCACTCAGTATATGTAGACAGCACTGAAATTCTTCTTATCTACAGTGCTAATCCAATTTATTCGTCTAGAACCCAAGGTGTTACGCCTCATGTAGACTGAAAATAGAAAGATATAACAATAGGCAAGTCTCGACTCTTCTGTACTTTGTTATAATTTTTAGACTATCAGTATCAGTGATCAGCCTTCTATGAATGGAGACAGACAGCCAATGATTTCAACCTGAGTTCTTGGGACACCCTTTGAGTCAAAATGCTGGAAGCGTTGATAATAAAAAGGCAACAAACACAATACACACCACTGTTCAGTTGTACACAAACAATCTAGTCATGTTTTCTCAGTCAAATAATGATTTTTTTTTATGCCAGCACACCTTATTACAATAAAAGACAGTGCTGATAAGCCTTTTTAGTGACACATTTCACTCTTGTTACTTCAAAGTCAAGACTGGAATGAAGTTACAAAACATGTCTAACACAATGATATAAAAGCAGTATGTGTTGAACTCTGTTCACAATAAATTGTACATTTGAAGAACACATGGCAGTCAAGTGATGAAAAGGTGGGCCTACCTGTCCAGGTATGAGCAGAAGTGGAGGCAGGCAGGCAGGACCATGTCCAGGTACTGCTCATAGTCAGTGCCAGCCTGATGCACATAGCTGCACAGCTCTCGCCAGTACATGGCGCTCTCACATGTCAGCTTGTCTGCTGGGATGACCAACCTGTCATACCATCACATCAGTGAGACTTCAAGTGTTAATGAAACAAACAAAAACTTTGCCTTGGATGCATATGATACAACACACAAAAAAGGGAATGGACGTCATAAGGGCAGACAGGTCTAGGAAGAACACTACAGAGGCAGAACTGGGGTGATGCAGATAACCCTGGACAAGGAGCTGCAGAAGCCACCAACAATCGGTGCATCCAAATGATGCACATGAAAGGTTGATTTAGTCTGGACACAATATGATGAAACACAGCCAGAAACATATTTACAAGCACACAAAATCACATGCTCATGCATATAGTACATCCAAACTATGGCAATCAAGCAATAACACAATCGCAGTTTCCTCATTTCTTCAAGCCCCACATATCGATTACTCATTCTGCACTTCCTCCCCCATCACACCAACCTTCCTTCTCCTGTCCCCTAAACATCACCAGTTATTCAGAAGAGTGTTAAGAACACCACATGCAGTATGGCCTTACTGATCATCCAGCATGTTGAAGTTGGTGATCAAGTCGGTGATAGGCACGTCCTTAAACAGCTGCTGCAGCATGGTCTTGCAGACCTGGGTGGAGTTCTCCACATCCAGGCTGTGCAGCAGGTCCAACACATTGCCCTCAAAGCTGCGCAGCCATCCCTGCAGCATCTTGCTGCTACACACGCTTTTGACATTCTCTGGGGAAACAGAACACAATCACATGGTAGTTAACTGTTCTGAAATAATACTACAAGTACAATGCACACACTTCATTGTTCATGATAAAAAAAAAAAAAAAATTGTATGTTAATGTAATGCAAAATGAACAGCCAAGAATAGTACATACACTTTCATTTAACTTTTCCCCAAAATGCACCAAACACAGCTTTCACTGACTTTCAAAAAAAAAAAAAAATCAGACTTTCCTTTTCATAAACAAATGGGCAAACAAAAACAACCAAAAACAACAACAAAAATTGGTGGAAAAACAAATAGCAAAAGAGCAAAAACTACCCCACTTGTTTACTGTTTATTGTTTACTGTCCCTGCCTCATTTCATTTCCAATTTGGTGGAAAAACATCAAAAGTCTATGATGAAGTCAATTTTTGTTACCACCAAACTGTCTCAGAATGTATTGTATCAGATATTGAATAATGGCCAATCATAATCTTACAGAAAATGACCAAACTCACCAAATGATGCAACAGAGCAGACTGTTCATAATCAGGAATAAGCTAAGAATATAGGTTTCTGGATTCTGGATTCGACATTAGAAAAGTAGTTAAAGACTCAGAATAAAAAAAAAAACTTCTCCAAGTAAGTTTTTGATTTTGAGTCTGTAAGTACTTTTCTAACAGGAATAAGCTGTAACAGACAAACACAATGATCATGAACTTGCAGGCTAGGAGGTCGTTAGTTTGAAGCCCATCAGTCATTTATTTCTATTCTGGGGCCTTGGCTAAGAATTTTTGTGTTGAATGTGCTCAGAAGTCAAACGTCAACACTGGAACCACACACTACAGTCAAGTTTCATGCACTCCACTACATGGTTCATGGACATGTCTTTGAAAGTGCTGCAGAAATTTTGTGACCAACAAACTCTTCAGGTTTTTCTATCTCTCAGGCTTGATCATCATCATATAAAGTCTATGATACTGTGGCCTTCCATGCCTGGCTCTAAAGGTGATTTCAGCAAATATTCTCTCCACTTCCGTTTGCATTGTAAGTTTGCATTACTTGTCCATATCTGCAAATTCAAAGACTGTTTTCGGATGGATGACTCCACAACTGAACACTTACTTATTATCATCTTTAGTGATCTTAATAGGTGGTGTCCTGCGTATGCTGGATCAGGTTGGACACCACTGAATACCACCAAAGTGACTCAGCACCAGTCTGGTGAGTTGATTTTAACGTGGTGACAGCCCTGATGTGGCCCTTTGCGGTCGACTGGGCTATAAGCAACATTATCTTATCCTATCTTACTCAACACCAGTGCAATGCCTCTCCTTGTAGGCTGCTTCATGATCACCTGATACTGATTCACTGACTTCCGTGTATGGCGCTGTACCTGGGTGGCTACAGAACCCTGCATACATGTGGGTATGGGGGGATTCAGAATAAACAGTCTGAATGTCAATGAGAGGGCCTGGAGGTTAACACTCCTACCTCAGCCACACCTAAAAAAGAGAATATACATGGGACTGCACCCTTTTTTTAGGTGGTAAACAAAACAAAAAACAACAAAAGCCAACAACAAAGCTTGTCAAGTAACACTTACACCTTGCCAACAACGAAACTTGTCAATTAACTTGTACACTATGCCTCTGTCCTTTTTTTTTTTTCTGTTTGATTCATTCATTTTTCACAATGAGTATCTGTTTGACACTGCCACTCACTCACCAGTTCTGTCATTCAGTCCTTGTTGCAGAAGCTGTACACGTTGACTGATACTCAGTGCCCTCATGGGGATTTTCTCTGCCACCACTGTGAACGCTGCCTGTCGCACCGTGGCCTTCACATCCCTCGTCCGCTCCAAGATGGCCGGTAAGGTCTTGCGGCAGGGAGCAATGTGTGACACAATTGTTTTTTTTTTCTCACCTCGGGGTTTGGGTCAGAGGTCATGAGGAAGAGGTAAGCTGCAGGCACACAATGATCTTTGTCATCATCACAGCAGGGTACTTTATTGATATACCTAATAGAGAAAAGTTTGCGATTTTAATGTCTCATGGATCTTTGGATGAGTGAAGTATATGCGATGACAATAATAATAGATTGGCACAGTAATCTTTGTAATGAAATCTCTACTTCAGTGGTGTGAGTAATCTGTGGATAAATGCTTACCGCAGCCTGGGCCATACTGAAGAAAACAATCCTTTGTGACACTAGGAACCATAACAAATTGCGATGTGCATTAAAATAAAAAAGAAACAAAACAAAAAATAAACAACAAAACAAAACAAAACACGCAAACAAAACAAAACTTGTCAAATGACAGGCAGCTCAAAGATGAGAAGAAATTAACTTAAAAAAACAAAACAATTTATCAATATATGCCCTATTTTACAGCACAGTTCACTAAATAATTTGACAGAGAGATTCTGCTTCTTTGTTGCTCCATAGTTACACACACTCTGCCACTAACAACAGACTTTCCAGATGAAATTGCTGCCTGTCAGATCAAAACTGTACATATAGCCTTCAAAAAGATTCCCCAGTCAGACTTACAGCAACACTCCTTATCACTTTTTTTCAATCTTAACACAGCATGCTGGAAAAAAATCTTCATGAAGGTTCAAACTGCTTACAGATGAAGAAATGTTGCTGATCTGGACGGGTCAAAGCTAGGCCATCACAATAAAGCTTACACAAACAAGCCAAGGAAATGCATTGCATGTGAACTGCTATCCCTTCACTATTTTGTATTCCTAACTGATGTCAATGCAAAAGAGAAGCTAGAGTGCATTTGCTGTGGTTTGAACACCCCTGTACCTGAACAGGTAGGCAAACACAATGAATCAGCACGGTCACTTCTGCTCCCAGGTCCCATAGTCAGTCAACTACATGAATGACTCCACACTAACGTTGCCTGCAGTACCCTTCACCTGTAACCTGTTCCATGACTGGTGTGTGCACTTCATTAACATTACAGCTGATACAAAAGACCTCTTGGCTTTTTATTGACGTACTCCATGCATTAATAAAATGCAAATTGTGATAACCAACAACACTGTCATCTTTGTCATCAATGGGTGCTTGTTGACTCATTGCAGAAGCTCACAATAAAAGACACTAAAAATATCACTGATATTGTATACTTTGTCACTGTTTAAATTGCGAACCAAAAAAAAACAAAAAAAACAAAAAACTATCAAAAAAAGAAAAAAAAAGAAAAAGGAAAATGGTTAGAAATTGACTCAATCTATCCCATAAAAACAGTGTCCATTTTCAATTTGTCAGCTCCCTTCAGAATACATGTATGTAAACACTACTTTCCTCAAGTTAACACGCCCACACAAATGCCTCATCCCTACTCAGGGTGAAAGGATTACAAATACAACAAAACCCCACACCTTCAACACAGAGCACACAGTAGGTTACAGCACAAGACTTTAATGACGGGACATGTGTCATCGGTGGGGTCCTGCAGCCTGACCAAGGCCAGCACGGCCTGCACCCCCACCAAGGCCGCCTTGTCCCGCAGCCGCTCCAGCATGCAGTGGAAGACCCGCTCATAGAGGGAGTCGTCAATGGAGGCCTCCTCTCCCAGGTTGCCCAGCAGTTTGGTCACCAGCTGGCAGGCCCGGAACCTCACTGCCCGATCTTTGGCACTGTGATGCTGTCAAACCACACTCCTGTCTGATATCTCTGCATTAAAACTTTACTGTAATCATACATAATGTGGATCTGAATCATCAGTAGTTTTTTTATTTATTTATTTGTTTATTGTGGAAGATTTTTTAACTGGAATGTTGGACTACACTGTGAAATGTCCTGGGTTTTAACAATTATTTCGGCCTTAATAAAAGGGTTTGTGTCGAATGATGGCCAAATAAACCAATGAAAATTTTCCTTGTAGCATC
>JADBJO010001191.1:332500-402500 GCA_016801955.1 Conus betulinus
TTGGGGGGGGGGGGGGGGGGGGGGGTTGGAGTAGGGGTCTGGAACAGTCATTGACTGTCCTTAATTAAGACTAGGGTAGGACTTCTCCCCGTTTATCCTCCCCAGTTAACTCCATGTGGTCGGATGCCAGTGCCTTCCTTAAAATCTGACGGGGTCATTAGCTGGTGGCTTCACTTAGAGCTACATACGAAATGTGTGCCTGTGTGTGTATGAGGGGGGGGGGGGGGGCTGGCTGGATGTTGGTTGGTTGAGACAGGGTATTGGACAGAGATGTGCTAGCCAATAGAGCTACTATGTATGAAGCTGAGGGGGTGTGTCCCCCGAGTGTGTGTGATATAGGACATGTTATAAGTTAGCGAGAGGGAAGACAACTGCGCTCTCGTTCACCGCTCTCAAGCAAGGTACAACACCAAGGAGAGGCCTGAGACTCAGGAGAAGTGTGAACTCTGTGGACTCACGAGGAGACCACGAGAGCGAGACCCATAGGGCAGAATCACAGTAGCTCTCTGAGACAGGGAACAGAGGTGTCTGTGACTGTGACGAGATCCGACGGGGGGAAAGGCCAAACCCCCAAATCTCGTGAAGGTTTGGGTCTGCCCTGCTTGTAGTGTTTGTCTGGGACATGCAACCAGTAGGGATTTTGGAGACTGTCACCAAGCGTTCCTAGATTCCCGTTGTCCGTGTGACTTCCGTGAATCTCCGGTGAGGGAACTTTGGGTGTCAGGTGTGAGAGAGGAGTCGGCGGCAGAGCCCTGAGATTCCTGTGCGTGACACACTCCCAGTCAGGTGTGACCCACGGTGAAGTGTCGGTGTGTCGGCAGTACAAAGGAGACCCCCACAGGACGGTCCAGTGGGCGGAGTGGCCAGAGACTTGGGCAAAGTTTAATAGGCCCAGTGTACTGCCGAGGCTCCAGCGAGGGAGCCGAAGAGGGGGACATCCCTGGCGGACGTCCGACGCCGACGACAACCTGAGAGGCTGAGTGGGGGGCGAAGTGCGGCCCCGACGGGAAACTGGCACCCGGCTGAGACTCCAGGGACCAAGTGGGCAGGGGTAGGCAGCAGAAACTTGGAGGTCAACCCCTCGCCTTCATCCTCAGGTGTGAGGGTGTAAAGTCCGTGCCAGCAGGGACAACGCGACGACAGTAAGCGGCAAGAAGTGGGACGGCGCCCCCACAGACATTGAGAACTGTGTGAGCTTAGCCGAGTTCGAGCGTGGTGTGTGTGTGTGTGTGTGGTGTGTGAGACCACCCCCCCTCCTCCCCTCCGAAACCTAAGGTGAGGCAAATATTCTCTATGTCTTGCTATGATATTTGTTGATTTTGTGTGTGGGTGTGGGGCGTTCATCCATTTCTTTTCGTATTTTGATTTTTTTTTTTGGGATAAGTGGTAGGACTTACTATATACTTTCGGAACTGGTGGGAAGAACCAAGGTGGGGGCTCGGAGCTAATTATCAAATTGATTGAAGAATAAGTTCTCTTTTCTTGATTGAGTAAATGTTGTTAATTGATCCCGTAAAGTGTTTTCATAAATTGTAGAAATTGTTCCTTGGTTTTCCCGCATGTTTATGGGTGGAGGGCGTGCGTTACGAGGAGCGCGAGTGATGCTTATAGAATATTAATATAATTTACCAGCCAAAGCATCCACACGTCTACCCCGCCCATAACATCTGGGGGGCTCTCGTCCGGGATCTGAACTTTACCAGATACATAACGTTAGTCGGGGGATCATAATCAGTTGGATGCTTGATTTTTTTTTTTTTTTTTTTTTTTTGCAATTTGCTGACCGGGAATTGCCCTAGTACAGGAGCCAAGCGTTCTTTTCTCTCGGAGAGAAAGTATTCTTTTTTTTTTCTCTCGGAGAATTTAATCCTCGCACGAAAAGTACTACCATAAGGAACTGGTTGTTTCCTTTTATTCCGTCTGGTATTGCATTTTTTTTTGTTATTGTCTTGTTTTTTTTCCTTGATCTGTCGGGGAAAAGTGTATATCCTGTGTTCTTCATTATCATTATTCATCTCTCATTGTATCGTCTTGTCATATGGATCACTACTTGTCTGTTCGTCTGTTGTGAGAGAGAGCGAAGGTGATTCTCAGTTTGGCAAGGGTACTAACTCCCTCTAGTAGTCTTACTGTGAAGCCATCAGTTAATTACTTCCCTGTAGTTCTCGTTATAATTACTCCCTTCTGGTTCTAAGTATATTTCAACATGCCACGTCGGAGCAATAAACGGTCGGGCGAAGCGGAGGAAGGCAGTGCCCGCATCGGAAACAAACATTAATGTTAACTTGCAGCAATGGAGGGAAGAAGGACTAATCCTTGGTTTAAAAGGGAAGGATTTGGTTGACTACATAAAACAGGAAAGAGAGAGGCAGGAGAGGAAAGAAGAGAGAGAGGGAGAGGAGAGAGAGAGCATCAGATAGAGATGGAAAGACTAAGGCTGGCAATTGAACAAGGCCGAACTCGTACATTGTCAGGGCATGGAGAGGGTGGCGATTTTGCTGGGCGTAACAGGAGACCAACCGTTCAAATCGCGATGTTTGATGACAGAGCGGAGCATCTCGAGGAGTATCTTTCTCACTTCGAGAGCCTGGCAGTAGATCAGAACATTCTTCGCGATAGATGGGTTGCAAATTTGTCTTCTGGTCTGTCCCACAAAGCCAGGTCGGCGTACGCTATGCTTAGTGGAGAGAGTGCTAAGGATTACGATGCAGTGGTAGCCGCACTGTATAGGTACTTCCGCATTACGCCTGAGAAATGCTTAGCAGCGTTTAGGAATGCTACAAAGCAGGGTTCGGAGACCCATGAACAGTTTCACCACAGGGTGGGAATTCTGTTCGATAGGTGGGTGAAGACGGAAAAGATAGAGAAGGAGTATGAAGTGTTGAGGGAGCTCTTACTCAGGGAGCAAATCGTAGGCACTTACAGTGCAGATTTGAAGGTTTTCCTCTTAGAGAAGGGATGCCTAAAGCTGTCGGAAATAGCCGACTTAGCCGAGCGGTATGAGGTTGCTCACCCACACTCGCATAGGGCTCCCAAACCACGCAACAGCATGCACCAAAACCAACCCCATGCAGACAATGCTCGCACCCTCACAACACCACCCACCCACCTACACGAAACAACAACCACGGCCACCATCGCAATCCCACCCAAACCACAACAGACAACAAAGGCAGAAGCACACACTCAAATAAGCAGGAACAGGACAGGAAGGAGAAAGCAAGACCCAGGTGCTACAAGTGCAATAAGTTGGGTCACTTTGCGAGGGAGTGTACGGAACAGGCCAACTCCATAGTGGGTGCAGGAGGGAAGCTTGTTTTTTCTAGATGCACAGATAAACGGGGAGCCGGTCAAGTGCATGCTAGATACAGGTCTGACATTAGAGGCGTTGGTAGAGCCAGGGCTAGTGAAAGATGAGGACTACTTGGGGGAGAGTGTTCAACTAGCCTATGCGAATGGGGGCTCATCAACGGTGCCACTGGCAAAGATAATGTTCGTCTCTGAGCATTCCAAGGGGAGTTGGTTGCTGGGGTGCAAGCCAACGCAATCCACAGGGCATCCTTGGGGTGCCAAAGGATCCTACAGCACCAATTGATAGGGACCCCCACAGCCAGCGCCAGCGCGGCAGAGACCAGGACAGCCAAGAGGACCACTATTCCAGAACCCTTGCATGCCCCGGCAATTCCCTTCACAAACATAGAGCCTGGGGAGATGAGACGGCTCCAAGAAGAAGACCCGACTCTGAAGGAGCTCTGGAAGAAGGTAGGGGAAAGGAAGAGGGGGTGGAAACGCCCCTCTTTGAGAAGAAAAAACGGGCTGCTCACCAGAAACTACCAGGCTCGAGGGGAATCCACCAGTCAGCTAGTGGTGCCCAGAAGTCGGAGGACCCACCGTGATGGAACTAGCCCACGACAGCCTGGGTAGTGGGCACCTGGGAGTGACGAAGACTCAGGAAAGGGTCAAGGGGGAATTCTACTGGCCAGGGATGGGCGCGGAAGTCAAGAGGTTTGTGAAGTCCTGCGACAAATGCCAGAGGCTGGGGGACTGAGACGGGAGAAACCGACCCCACTACACGCCATGCCCATCATCGAACAACCATTCAGGAGGGTGGGAGTGGACATAGTGGGTCCTGTCGCCCCGTCGACCCGGGGACATCGCTACATGGTCACCGCCATCGACTATGCGACGAGGTATGCTGACGTCGCCCCCGTCAAAAATATCAGGACCCAGACCGTTGCAGAGGCTCTCTTTACCATCTGGTCCAGGGTGGGCGTGCCCGAGGAGATCCTGACAGTTCAGGCACCCAGTTCGTCGGCGAGGTGATGGGGGAAGTGAACAGGCTGCTGTCCATCAACCATCTCACCACCACGCCTTACCACCCCCAAAAACAACGGGCTGGTGGAACGGTTCCATGGGACCCTCAAGGCCATGCTGCGGAAGTGCTGCGAGCTCCATCCCAAGGAATGGGACCGATACCTGCCAGCTATCCTGTTTGCCTACAGGGAGGTTCCCCAATCCAGCCTCGGGTTCTCCCCTTTCGAACTTCTGTGTATGGCAGGAAGGTGAGAGGACCTATGGCAATCCTGAGGCAACTGTGGACGGACGACCAGTCGGAACCCCCTCTGTGCAGACCACGTATGAGTACGTGACGCAGATGAGGGACAAGTTGGAGGCAGCCTGTAACAGCGCCAAGGAACACCTAGGGGTGGTCCAGACAAAGCAGGCCGCCCACTTCAACAAGAAGCCAAGAGCAGGACCTTTCAGCCAGGGGACGAAGTCCTACTCCTCATGCCTGAGAAACACAACAAGTTGCAGATGGGCTGGAAGGGACCTTATGTGGTGGAGGACGCGAAGAGCAGGGACAACTACGTCATCCGGCGATCACCAAGGAAGGTGGGTACCTACCACATTAACATGCTGAAGAGGTACCTGCGAAGACCAGCTGAGGCGAGCGCGGTCGTGGCCTCCATTATCTCCGAGGAAATCTCAGCAGGGGACACCGAGGTAGCCCGGTGCTGAGTCCCCCACTGACTGCGACGGAGACGGTGGACGACTGTCACCTTGGTGACACACTGACTGACGCCCAGAGGGGCGAGGCGACGGCTTTACTTAGGGAGTTTCCTGACGTCCTGAGCGAGAAGCCAGGGAAGACTAACTTAGCAGAGTTTTTGGGGTGAAACTGATGAGCGACCAGCCTACCAAGGCCAAGCCTTACCCTCTCCCCCATGCTAAGCAGGAGACAGTCAGGGCTGAAATAAGGGAGATGTTGGAGCTAGGGGTAATAGAACGGGTAGAGAGTCCCTTTGCTGCCCCAGTTGTGCTAGTGCACAAAAAGGATGGGAGCAATCGCTTCTGTGTGGACTACAGGCGGCTTAACGCCATCACTGTATTCCAAACTGAAGCCTTGCCCGATCCTGAAGCCATCTTTACCAGGATCCACGACGCCAAGTATTTTTCAAAGGTAGATCTGTCCAAGGGATACTGGCAGATTCCGGTAAAACCGGAAGACCGCGACAAGCTCGGTGTTCATTACCCAAGATGGCACATACACTTGGACGGTCATGCCGTTTGGCGTCAAGAACGCCCCCAGCACCTTTACCGTGATGATGCGCCGTCTGCTGGAACCACTGGCTAACAAGCCAGTGGAGAACTTCATGGACGACCTTTTAATCGCCACGGAGTCATGGGATGACCACCTACAGGTCTGGAGGGCTGTCCTTGGACGCCTCAGACAAGCCAGATTGACGGCTAGACCGTCAAAGTGCCACTTGGGGTTTGGCGAGATCGAGTATCTCGGCCACCAGTTGACTGAGGGGAAGATTTCCCCCGGTAGAGGGAAGCTCCAGGAGTTGGAGGAGGCCGAGAGGCCTAGGACGAAGAGGACCAGACAGGGTGGTGTGGACTCCAGGGTGCGAGGAGTCGTTTTCACTACTTAAGGGGGCCCTTTGCAGTGGGGCAGTTCTGAAGCTGCCGGATCTGGGTAAGGAGTTCGTCCTTAGGACTGATGCCAGTGATGTGGGGGTGGGAGCAGCCATCCTGCAGGAACACCAGGGGGTGCTTCACCCCGTGGCCTACGCGAGTAGGAAGCTCGGAGATGCGGAAAAGCGTTACTCAGTGTCAGAGCGTGAGTGTCTTGCCATTGTGTTTGGCACTCAGAAATTTCAGCGCTACCTGTACGGCAGGGAGTTCGTCTTGGAGACGGACCATGAACCCCTCTCGTACCTGGCTCAAGCCAAGCACGCCAGTAGTAGACTCATGAGGTGGTCCCTGCAATTACAGGAGTACCCCATGCGCCTACGCTACATCAAGGGAGCCGAGAACGTAGTGGCAGACTATCTGAGCCGGTGCCAGGGGGAGCAGTAGGAGCATAGACCTGCCAGTTAATATTGTAAATAAGCTTCAGTGGTAGGCGGTGTTTATTTGTAACTGTGTGCTTGCGTGTAGCAGGACTGTACGTAAGTTTTTTGGTTTTTTTTATTTTCCGTTCTGCATGCCTTTTCGCGGGTAACGCCCCCTAAAAACGTATTTTTGTGTGTGAGGTGTCTATTCTTTAAACAGTGAGTACCGTTACAGGTGGGTGACTAGGCTGTCACCATAGTGGTTACAGTATGTACATAATGCGTATGTTACGTTGTAATATGTTATATGGATTTTCCGCAAAACCACGGTCCGGTGATTTCTTTTTCTCTTCCCCTTCTCGGCGTTCCCTGATGGTAGTTTGAGTTTTCCGGGGCAAAACTCTTAGGTGGGGGGCTGTCATGATCAGCGACCGCCGATCAGGGTGCACTGTCAGGGGGCTGGTACTCTGCCGCTGACCATATGGGCACATGAATAAGCGCTTGTTGGGGAGCTGGGCCGCCTACCCCTTGTAGAACAAGCGGGGCTTGTCTGGACATAGGTCGGGGGCCAGCCTTTGAGTTGGGGATCACAGAGGAACTCGACCCTCCGATGGGCTGGCGTGCTTGTGTTGGCCGGTTGGAGAGATCGTGTCAGCCCGACTGTCAAAGGGGCAGGCAACCCTAGACGCCCTTTGACCCTTCCTGTCCCGTGGGTTAGAGTTATCTCCCTGTCCCGTATTTCCGCCTTTCTCGCCCCATGGGTCTTGGTGCCATGGTCAACACGCAGTGGGGATCCCGGGTTGGGGGGGGGGGGGGGTTTGGAGTAGGGGTCTGGAACAGTCATTGACTGTCCCTAATTAAGACTAGGGTAGAACTTCTCCCGTTTATCCTCCCCAGTTAACTCCATCAGTCCATGTGGTCGGATGCCAGTGCCTTCCTTAAAATCTGACGGGGTGATTAGCCTGGTGGCTTCACTTAGAGCTACTATACGAAATGTGTGCCTGTGTATGAGTAGGGGGGGGGGGGGGGGCTGGCTGGATGTTGGTTGGTTGAGACAGAGTATTGGACAGAGATGCTAGCCAATAGAGCTACTATGTATGAAGCTGAGGGGGTGTGTCCCCCGAGTGTGTGTGATATAGGACATGTTATAAGTTAGCGAGAGGGAAGACAACTGCGCTCTCGTTCACCGCTCTCAAGCAAGGTACAACACCAAGGAGAGGCCTGAGAGACTCAGGAGAAGTGTGAACTCTGTGGACTCACGAGGAGACCACGAGAGCGAGACCCATAGGCAGAATCGCAGCAGCTCTCTGAGACAGGAACAGAGGTGTCTGTGACTGTGACGAGATCCGACGGGGGGAAAGGCCAACCCCCAAATCTCGTGAAGGTTTGGGTCTGCCCTGCTTGTAGTGTTTGTCTGGGACATGCAACCAGTAGGGATTTTGGAGACTGTCACCAAGCGTTCCTAGATTCCCGTCGTCCGTGTGACTTCCGTGAATCTCCGGTGAGGGAACTTTGGGTGTCAGGTGTGAGAGAGGAGTCGGCGGCAGAGCCCTGAGATTCCTGTGCGTGACACACTCCCAGTCAGGTGTGACCCACGGTGAAGTGTCGGTGTGTCGGCAGTACAAAGGAGACCCCCACAGGACGGTCCAGTGGGCGGAGTGGCCAGAGACTTGGGCAAAGTTTAATAGGCCCAGTGTACTGCCGAGGCTCCAGCGAGGGAGCCGAAGAGGGGGACATCCCTGGCGGACGTCCGGCGCCGACGACAACCTGAGAGGCTGAGTGGGGGGCGAAGTGCGGCCCCGACGGGAAACTGGCACCCGGCTGAGACTCCAGGGACCAACAAGTGGGCAGGGGTAGGCCAGCAGAAACTTGGAGGTCAACCCCTCGCCTTCATCCTCAGGTGTGAGGGTGTAAAGTCCGTGCCAGCAAGGACAACGCGACGACAGTAAGCGGCAAGAAGTGGGACGGCGCCCCCACAGACATTGAGAACTGTGTGAGCTAGCCGAGTTTCGAGTGTGTGTGTGTGTGTGTGTGTGTGTGTGTGTGTGTGTGGTGTGTGTGAGACCACCCCCCCCCCCCCTCCCCCTCCGAAACCTAAGGTGAGGCAAATATTCTCTATGTCTTGCTATGATATTTGTTGATTTGTGTGTGGGTGTGGGGCGTTCATCCATTTTTCTTTTCGTATTTTGATTTTTTTTTTTTGGGATAAGTGGTAGGACTTACTATATACTTTCGGAACTGGTGGGAAGAACCAAGGTGGGGGCTTGGAGCTAATTATCAAATTGATTGAAGAATAAGTTCTCTTTTCTTGATTGAGTAAATGTTGTTAATTGATCCCGTAAAGTGTTTCATTAAATTGTAGAAATTGTTCCTTGGTTTTCCCGCACGTTTATGGGTGGAGGGCGTGCGTTACGAGGAGCGCGAGTGATGCTTATAGAATATTAATATAATTTACCAGCCAAAGCATCCACACGTCTACCCCGCCCATAAAAAATAATACTGTAATAACATAGCAAAAGAATCAGTCTATGAAATGCAGCATTTCTGTTTTCAGTTTAACATTTCTCACATTTAGTAAAAGTTAGTTATATTATCAAACATAACAATACATAAACGTATGGTTACCAAATCAAACACAACAATACACAACACACACTCGAAACAAAAAAAAAAAAATGTCAAACAGAAAAAAGCATGTTCATAATTTTCACATACCATGTCTTCTGCTTATCCCTGTGTAATAAAAAATATACACAGACTGTTTCTCTATCATCTGTATGTATTCTATAGTCTCTGTCAATCTCTTAAAAATTCAACATGTAAAAATGTTCATGATCACAATTAATACAAGTTTTACACTTTTTCTATGAACCTACTGTAGTGTATATTT
Organism: Conus betulinus; assembly: GCA_016801955.1. Lineage (NCBI taxonomy): Eukaryota > Metazoa > Mollusca > Gastropoda > Neogastropoda > Conidae > Conus > Conus betulinus. Next base: position 341,729 of record JADBJO010001191.1, read on the forward strand.
TCTTGAGAACTTTGATCAGCTTGTTGTGGGAATGCATGCTGGTCTGGCACTGCAGCAGCACATCTTTGATCGTCAGTGCCTGTGTCATATTGATTCGTTGCAGTCAGTCCTGTACTCTTCTGAAACAACACAGTCCAGTTCCACATTATGAAACAGCACAGGCTTGGTAAAATACTGTCAATGACAATCAGTACTTGCATCTGCAGCAAACTGCTGTTCTCTTTTCAGCACTCTTCCAAACAAAATCAAAACAACACACATCATTCTTTTGATTTTAACTGAGAGCTGCAGTACCAGCACTATCATCACATTACCAAACATAGGCTCCTGTTCATTTTTTCTCCTGAGAACACAACTGAAACAACATCATACACTGTTATGTTTGATTTAAGTACTGCTTTTGCCTACTCTAAGTTTGTATTTGATTTACTGCCGACTCTTGCTATTGTACCACATCAATTAATTACATACACATGAAAATTTTCTGTCAGCAATCAGTATTGGCTATTAGTATTGCATACTGATTTTCATTCAGCTGAGCATTAGCAGTGCGAAACTGGACTGTTACAAAAACTAACCCATTGCTATGCCCAAGCTATGATGATTTGTTTGACCTAGTTGTCTTTGCTGAGTTTGGCGTATCAGTTTTGAAATTTTTAGTGCAATCACATAATGCTCTGTTGTGTTCCTCTATGCTCTTCACAGCGATACACACTGCCGAAATCCATTCTGGCTCTCCATGTCCATCCATATTCTTGTTTCAACATTCCAATAATCCTAAGAAAATCGGTCCTGTTAAAGTATTACAAATGAAAGTACCATTAGGCATGCACAAACACATACCAAGGGCATAGACATGGAGATAAAATCATCAAGCCAAGGTCACCATGGGAGCAGGGCATGAAGGCTATAGATCTGGAGACATTTTTGTTATGCTGATCAACATATGGTGAATGCATACACAGTGCACACACTGTGTCATGTGCTGATGTGGGCATGGGGACTTCATGCTGGGCACAGGATGAGGAAGCTGCCCACACTTTTCCCAAAATTTTGTGTACATCACTACATGGCTTCCCGCTGAAAATCGATTTCAAGGTGCATTCCTGTCTCAACATTTCTGACTGCCGTTTTTTTTTTTTTTTTTTTTGCCTAAGCTTCAGGCTAAAGTCAGCTTGTCACTAGCTGTTTAAACTGATTATGATTATCATCATGCGTATCCTATCTTTTCATCCTGATCTGAATCATGGCCATTTGTAAGGAATTACTAAAGGATATTGAAACATTAGTACAGTGGTCTGATACTTGGAACCTATATATTTTAATGCAGAAAAATGTAAAGTACTTCATATTGAAAAAACAAACCCACAAAAGGATTATAATGAAAATTGGAGACATGGAAATAAAAGTCTCTAAATGTAAGGAAGAGAAAGACCTAGGCGTGACTTTTCACAAAAATTTGCTATTTGAAAATCATATTGTGAATAGTACTAATAAGGTTAACAGAATGATTGGAATAATAATAAGAGCCTTTACATTCATAGTAAAGGACACTTTTTTTTTTTACAATTTTATGACGCTAGTTAGACCTGTTCTTGAATATGGAAATACTGTATGGTATCCAATGCTAAAGAGACAATCAGAAGCTCTAGAACAGGTACAAAGAAGAGCAAAAAAATATCAGTTCATAATTATAAAAGATTACTCATATCAGGAAAGATTTACATGATACAACTTCCAACACTTAAGGCAAGAAGAATAAGAGGAGACTTGATTCAAACATAATAAGACATTTAATGGAATTGATCATCATCATCCAGTTAACGTCCACAGTCATCATGTTGACTATTCTGACGTTTAATTGATGATGTGATAAAGCATGCTTTCTTTACAAGTACTCCACAGAAAAGTACAAGGAACAGTGATGATAAGATATTTAAACAATATTCCTATTTCCAGAACTAACTTGAGAAAATTTGCATTTACTAACAGAGTAATCAATTTTTTGGAATGAATTAACAATTAACATCAAACATGCACCTAGTATTATTAATGTTTTTAAGAACCTCATAGATGAACATGAATTATTAACTAAAATGAAATATGAATTTGATGACAAATAGACTGAGCTATATTATATATAGAAAAGGACACTTTTTTTTTTACAATTATATGACGCTAGTTAGACCTGTTCTTGAATCATAATCCTTTTGTGGGTTTGTTTTTCCAATATGAGCTATATACATATACATACATACATACAGAAGGGGCGTAAAAAGCCTAAATAGGCTAAGTTGTTTTTGATACAACGCCCCTGATTCTGATCCTGATCCTGATGGCCGAGTCGTCCAGTGGCCCACCTACCCCTATCACTACTCCCCTCCTCCCTTCAGAGGCAAACCTTTCACCTCAGTTAAACTCTGCTTTTGTTTATATGTTAGTAATGCGACACTGGCACTTCAGACGCAAGTACTTCAGTGGGAGTTAGTTTGTTTACATGTGAATCCAGCCACAGTTCCATTCAGTTTACTAGAAGCTGAGGGAAGACGATCAACTGACGGAAAGAAGCGCCAGATAAGGGTCTTAAAGTTCTTTCCATGGGGAAGATTTACGGCACTGATCTAGGACTTCATCCATGAAATACAATGACACTTTGTCGGTTCTCTGTTCTAAACTAAATTCTAATGCAATGAAAAAAAAAAACAACTCACAAACCAGTTTGAAACCAGTACACAACGCAGACATTCAAACCCTGCGCCTAATGCCTTTCGTGGGTCACGTGATTAAACATAGTCTTAGGTTAGTAGCTTCCCTTGAATCAAGGCCGGCAATTCTAAATTGTTTCTGAAAAAAAAAGTTGGGACGAGGAGCTTTGAGTAGTTCTAACCTAACTTTGTTTTGTTTTTTGTTTTGTGTTTAGTTTTTATTTCTTTTGATTTTTTTTTAAATCAGTGTATAAGAAAAAGGGCTTACTGGCATAGTCATGTCGATGAGAAGTGTGTCTCATTCCAGTTAATTAAAGGCTTCCACGTTTTGGTGTGACGTGTTTGTGGTGAGTTTCGAGTTGTGTATTGGTGGTTTTTTGTTTGTTTGCTTGTTTATTTGATTTGAAATCTTTAGGTTTTTTTTTAACATATGTGTTACCGAAGAGCAGACGTGGGACAGGAAGGCAGAACTTGAGGTGTCCACATGGAAAGCATTGTGTTTGATAGCAACAAATCAAGTTACTTTTTTTATTTTCACTTGTATACTAACTTTAGAGCTAAAATTTTAGCTTGTCAACTTCATTAGTCTAAATATTGTGCTGCATGTGGTTACTTGATGCTTCAGGGCATTTTTGAAAGGAATAGTATAAGAAGAAAGATCAATACTAATTGTACAAAGCGCTTATCAGACCACATGTGGAGTAGGGAAATGTTATCTGGTACCCACTGCTTAAGAGACAATCGGTGTCGGTAGAAAAGGTCCAGAGAAGAGCGACTATGATATTACCAGAATGCAGAGACATGACTTATGCAGAGAGGCTAAGATATCTGAGTTACCATCATTAAAAGCCAGAAGGATATCCAGAGAAGAGCGATTAAGATATTACCAGAATGCAAAGACATGACTTATGCAGAGAGGCTAAGATATCTTAAGTTACCATCTTTAAAAGCCAGAAGGATAAGAGGAGACCTGATCCAAGTATATAAAATATTTCACCAAGTGGATGATATTGATTTTAAGGTAGAAAGAAACTCGTGAGAGCGTGGCAGCAGAGAGTCCTCAGAGGAGAAGCATCGTATATATTTCACCAAGTGGACGATATTGATTTTGACTCTTTATTCCAAGTGAGTAGTCAGATATGACAAGAGGCAATGAAGGCAAATTGTTTGTTCATTTTTCTAACACAAACCTAAGGAGAAACTTGTTTGCCATCAGAGTAGGTAGCAGATGGAATTCTCTTCCGACTAACATTAAAGTTACTGACACCCTTAGCAATTTTAAAAGCCTCCTTGATGCAGATGATAGTTTTAAAGACATAGAATCTGACTGTGATGCCTGAGACTTTTCTGATACCAATATATATGTAACTGTAACATGCGATTAACATCCCTTGAGCAATAATGACACATATATTGACGGAGCACAAGAAAGCTGCAAGGCTATACAAACTCCTACCTACCTACCTACCAGCCTTCCTACCTACCAATACAACTACAGGGCCGTACGCTATTAGATTGTAATAATAAACTAATATGTGGAGCTGCTGGCAGGATTATAATAAACCTTTTAAGAGGGGGAGGGGGGGCAGGGAGAGGGGGGAATCAGAGAGACTGGACATCCAGACCCATCAACTCTAACCATCAGTACTGGCCCAGGTGTCAACATGTTAGGCAGGCACAGCACTTCACTGCGCCAGCAAGAACCTAGGTTTTGGGTGGGGATAGGAGGAGAGGACAGGGGAAACAGGGGAATTTATACCTGTCATGCCATTACAAACTGGAACGATTCCAAGGATAGCACTTTGATGATCTCTGCGGCAGGTAGATCCTCTTTGCTACAATACATTGGGACAAAAGCTTGTTTTCCTGTAGGCCTGTAGGAGTCTGGTGTGTTGTCAGTGATTGTAAGTGGCATGTGCCATGGGATTGGATGGCCATCTCTAGGGAATATGTGCATCTATGCTGATGAAGAAATAGTGGTACTTTATAAAAGTTAAGAGGTGAGCTTTCTGATGTTCATTCCAAAGCCAGGAGCAAGTTGTCCACAAGGGAGTCTGCTGTTGGACACCCACCAGGCTGCTGTTCTCTTCACTTGTTCAAAACAGGAGAAGCTTATGGAGTTTAGAGATTTCACACAAGGCTGGCATACTTCAGTTAAAAATAGGCATGAACAGCTCATGTGAATGCCTTGTGGGCTGCCAACTTGCTGTTAGATAGGAAGCCCAAAGCTCTGTTGGCTTCGCTGGTGATTTGGAGATCTTTACATGGACCCCATCTCAGGTCCTTTTTAAGAGTAACATCTCAATACTTTACATAGGTCTCCACGATCTGTCTGTAGCTTATTTGGATTATTTAACACTTCTTGGGTGTTAGGTCATTTTTAATGTTTCTTGCAGGTTGGCCGCTGTGTCCAAATTGTCCTGTAAAGAGTGATATCCTGATGCCCGGAAGTGGTAACTTATAATCCTGTGGGCAATGTCATAGTTGAAAGTTTTTGCCGTGGAGTTCAGCTTCGCAGTCAGGTCATTGATGTAGAGCAGAAATAGGGTAGATCCAAGGATGGATCCCAGGGGAACACATGCCTTCTCTGGCACAGAATCTGACCTGATACCATTGGTGACCAGAGACTGCTGTCTAAAGTGTCTTAGTCTACTGATAAAGTTTATGAAACAGGATGCTTTTGCTCATCTTGTCAGAGCTAGAAATTCCCAAGTAATTTTAATTGTCCTAAGGACAAGTAGATGAAAAAATCTCTGCTTTTCCCCCCCCTCCCTCCCCCCCCCCCCCCCCCCCCCCCCCCCCCTTCACCTTTCAGTTGCTATTTTACTCTCCCTAAGAGAAGAGATGGTTGATAAAAGTAGCCATCAGTAGTGCAGTGGCAGGTCAGCAGACATGATTCAATAACAGCATGTTGTGTATATGTGTAATAGAGGTCTGCCAGGGAGTTTATATTTAAAAACAATCAATTAATTCATTTCATCACGGTATACATGAAAAAAAAGTTTGCTGTTGTGTTTTAGAGTGACGAAAAGAAGTCATGTTTCCTCCATTCACACTTATCTGGACTGAAATAAAATTGCATTGCAATCTCTCTCACTCGCTATCTCTCTCTCTCTCTCTCTCTCTCTCTCTCTCTCTCTCTCTCTCTCTCTCTCTCTCTCTCTCTCTCTCCACCTCTTCACCACACACATATCCTGAAATAAATCGACTTCTTAACAAACAAATTTCTAAAAACAAAAATGAAGGTAGTTACTAGTAGATCTGTTATTTCACCCTGACCAAGCACCATGCCTACATGCTGCTGGCACATGTTATGTAAAGAGCAAGCCATAGCAACACTGCACTCTGCTACTATTCTGTTATCACAAAAAAACTCGAGGCGGAAAGGAGAGAGGGGCATGAGGGCAGAGTGGTGTAGTGTGCACACTTCTAATCCTTTGAATTAAGATGTTTATGACATTCCAATTCATGAAACAAATACAGCTTCCCATGTCATGTGTGATGCGCACAGCAGTGTCAAAATCTATACTGAGAAACTCCAGACTTAGAAAGAAGGCAGCACTGGGGGTGATTGGGTGTGGGCAAACTAAGGAAAAAGAAAAAGAGAAATCAAATGGAAAGTCAGAACATTACACCGAATTAGAAACATCATCGGAAGTTTGCAAAATTATATGGTCATACTCCTCCATCCCCCCTCAACCAGGCTTAAGTTACAGATTAGCTATTTTATGTCAAGAATAACAAAAATGATTGAAAGTAGTAACTCCTATAATTTGTATGTCCTTGTAAACCATGGGAACTACATCACCTGGATTGATAGCAAGAGTATTCTTTAAATTGTCATAGTTTTGACAATGATTGATTATTCCACTGCTAAACATAATAACTTGTTTGAAGTAATTCTTTGACTCATTGATGAAGAACATTTGATGCTCTTGTTTATCTGTTTCTTTTTTCTTTTTTTTTTTTTTTGATGTTAGGTTTCACAGTTTAAAAACATTTAACTTCTTACCTTTTTATTCAGAGACATGGAGACCGAACATCAGCAAAGATGCAAGTAAGCATATTGTGATTAGACCCTGTGGAAGTGTTTCTCCTCATACCACACCCTCCCTGCATGTCCTCATCCAAGATCATGCCTCGTTTAAAAATCAGGCGAGTTTCTGTGATTCTGGTGACTGTTTGCCTGGGCTACTGGCTCATCCTCTACTGGACATCCTTCGGTTTCGGCCAGAGCCGGGTGGCCAAGCGTCGATTCAAGCACAGACCTGATGGTTTGACTCTGCACCACCCTACAGACCAACGACCAGGGGGAGACTTGCTGGTGCCAGGTGAACCGTCCGTGTACAGCACCGATTACTTGGCTGAACTGAACTCAATCCACACACCTGATGATCAGAGGAAATACGATGAAGGTGGTGATTGGGATTCTTGTTGCAGTGTTATGTTTCTCTTTCTGCCTGTCAATGTCTGTCTGTCTCAGTGTCAAAATGTCTTCTCCAAGTCTCAGTTTGTCACAACAGTCTGAAGGATCAAACTCATTTCTTTCTTGTTAACCCTTTCACTGCTATCATATTTTGCTAAGGCCCATGCGGGACGAAACAGAATGAGTGTTGAATTATGACGAACAGCATTCATCAACTAAGCATTGCAGATGGCGTTTCTATGATGAACGCCGTTCATCCACAGTGCAGTGAAGAGGTTAAAAATGCTTTGTCCTAAAGCCTGTCTCTGTTGGGGATTGACTCAATGACTGTGTCTAACTCTAAGACATGGCAATATCAGGGAGGGCTGAACCCAGTTCTCTCGTTACATAGTAATTGTACCAGCAACAAGTGCTAGATGGACAGAGTGTGTTTTCAAGCTGTAAAAAAATTGACCACAGAAGTGGTTTAAAATAGTGGCTCTCAGCTTCCTAGCCAGCTGCTCCTACCGTTTGACAATGGACCCTCTTTGTAATTTAATTTATGCGAACTGCTTCATTTACTCACTCTGAGCCACAATTTAGCCATTTATCGTCAATACTTTAGATTTGGCGTACTTCTTGTTGCTGGTAACATAATATAAAAAAAAAGTTGGAATTCCAATAATCCATCAGCCATAGTGGCAGTGAACTGTGTGGCATGACGGAAGGAGCCACCTCCTCTCCTTCCACCATCTTTAATCTTCCCTGAACTGAATCAGGTACCCATTTGGTGTTGGATGGATAAAGTGGGTATTCCAGCTGAAACAGTTCAACCACACATGTGGTTCGCTCTCTAGACCATCAGCCCTGCAGGCAAATTCTCTACCAGTTGACCATGGGCCCTTCTAGTGTGACAAGTAACCAAAACGCAGAAAAATCTGACAGCATTTGCCAGTTTTCATTCTGTGTGAGGACATTGTTCAGAATTGACGAACAGGGCTCACTGACCTTGAGCGAAATTAAAACTATAGAGCTAGAGTTCTAATGGAATAAAACTGTAAGAATTCATTTCGGCTATTATAATGCAGTGCAGTTTAAAAGATTATCTGTATGTTTCGAAGAATGAGCGCTAGTAGTAATACTAGTCCTTGTAATGTCTTATATTTCACATTGTCAGGTTTTTTTTTGTTTGTTTTTTTTTAAAGTAGTTAATATCCATACAATTACAAGGGATCGTGTGTGTGTGTGTGTGTGTGTGTGTGTGTGTGTGTGTGTGTGTGTGTGTGTGTGTTTGCACGCATATTCTGTATCATCTCCTTTGCCTGTTCAGCAGCATTACTCCTGTGGTGCTTATTCAGGCTCCCCCATGCACCTTCCTCCTGTCAGAACCTCTGCACAGACAGAGGGGAGCAATGATCAAGTTATCAGGAGGTAACCCAACACGGGTGACCCCCCCACTGCTGTTGAGTGGCTTCAGTGATGTTCAGATGTGCTTGCTCTGATTCAACAAACACAGAACACCATTTAGTGATGTTTTGTCATATACTGATGATGTTGATCGCTTTATAGCAGAGCCAGAGTGTAGCCCTCTGGACAGTCACAGTGTGTTTATGAAGTGTGTGTGTGTGTGTCTGTGTGTGTGTGTGTGTGCAGGTTTCCATCTGCATTCTTTTAACCAGTATGTCAGTGACAAGCTGTCTTTCATCCGTCCTATACCAGATTCCAGGAATTCTTTGTGAGTATCTGAGCGCTCTGAAGGTGTCTTGTCAGCAACTGAATATGATTTTACTCTGTGTCTGTGTGTGTGTGTGTGTGTGTGTGTGTGTGTGTGTGTGTGTGTGTGTGTGTGTGTGTGTGTGTGTTCTCTCTTGAAAACTTCAGGTTCTTGTTATCTAATACATCAGTAAATGCACAGTGATAACATTTGTATTATGAATAGTGTCAGTAGAATTATCTGTGGTTCATTAATTGTTTCACAGAACTTTGTTAAAACTAAACAAAAGAACAAGAAAGAAAAGAGAAAGAGAGATAGGAAAAGTGGGGGAGGTGTGTGTGTGTGTGTGGGTGTGGGTGGGGGGGTGTGTGTGTGTGGGGGGGGTGAATTTGGAAATAGGATTGCTAGAATGAATAACATACAATGAGGTTGCAATGTGTGATATTGGAGGAGGAAAATAAAGTCAACAGTGGTTCATCCCCCAGTGACATCATTAGGGCTTTTGATGTTTTGTTAACATGAAATTAAAGAGAAATGATAATTCCATGCTTTTCTATTGATTTCCACTTTTTTTTGTACCCCTCAGTGAAAAAAAATCACATTTTTTTCATTCAGTCCTCAAAAAAATTCAGACATCATAAGGCTTTTGATGTTTATTAACATGAAATTAAAGGGAAATGATAAATTTTTATGCTTTTCTGTTGATTTCCACTTTTTTTGTACCCCTCAGTGAAAAAAAAAAATCACCTTTTTTTTTCAATCCACAAAAAAAGTTCAACTCTGTGGACATTCATTCTGGATTTTATGTTCTTAATTTTTTCATATGAGATGAAGGAGAAATACAAAGATGTTTGAAATTTTATGAAACAGGTTCTCAGTTGTTGAAACAGCATGGAGAGCCTAAAATTGTTGGGGGGGAAAAAAGGTTGGTAATTGACCAGTTCTTTACTGTCTCAGTTGTTTATTCATCAGTTCTGTACATTGTCAGTCTACGTATCATTGTAATTGTCTCAGTGCATGTTGTGAGCAGATGCAAGGAGAAGCAGTAGTACCGCCCAGACTTGCCCACGGCCAGTATTGTCATCTGTTTTCACAACGAAGCGATGTCAGCTCTGTTACGCACACTGCACAGCGCTTTACACCGCTCGCCACCTCACCTCATCCATGAAATCATTCTTGTTGATGACGCCAGTGATTTTGTGAGTCAAGTGTTTGTCTGTACTTGGTCATAGTGTGCGTGTCTTTAAACTTAACTTTAGAATTTGGTGGGTGTTTTGTGCTGTGTAAGTCATGCAAACTATGGCCAGTATTTTTTGTGTGTGTGTGTGTTGTTGTTGTTGCTTTGTTTGGCTCGTTTTAGCCCAGAGGAAGGGCATACTTTAATGTTAGTTTGTGCGTCTTTCATGGTAATACTAGCTATAACATCTTTGTCTAATTGTTTTCAGAAATTGTAAAGATCAGCTGCTCATTCATTTGCATCGGCACATATTCTTCTTGTGAGTAGCCGACCAAGGATAGCTGGGTCCATGCGGAGGTCAGATATGCGCTAAGTCTCTTCCATGAGGCCTGCCCATTCCTGTCACAGAGTTCCTGTTTTGATGCAGTTGGTTTCAGTACTGATAGCTCCTCCACCTTCTGGAAGTTCTGTGTGCTAGCAACTTCCTCTTTTCTGTCGTTCTCCAGGTATCTGCCTTTTTTTTTCTTTGTTTTTTTCATCATCTGCCTTTGTTCTGCCTTTATTCAGGATTATTTCCAGTCAGAAATTATGTATGGCCAGCTTTTTTTGTTGTAATTTGGCGACTGGGTGGTGAAAATTGTACGCTATCCAGAATGGACTTGAACTGTCCATCTGTTGTGTCAGTTTCCCAGAGGAACAGCATTTTTGTGTACTCTTTGGTGATGTTTTTCAATGTTTTTCATAAATTTGTTAATTTTTCTAAAGTTCAGATGTAAGAAATCAAGGGGAATTTATGGTGCTGTTAGCACAGCCTAGTCTTTTGGGGCCACAAGGATGTTAATATGTTTAGCTGCCGTTTCATGATTTGTTGTGTTGACTGTTTCTTTTTCGGGATATAATCTGGTTTTCATCATTTCTTTTTTTCTGCATATGCAGGCTGATACTCCTGCAGACATTCCCTGTATAGACAGGGAAGGATTAATTCTATCTACCAACAACGGGAGTGGAGTTTTGTGTGTATGACCATTTTCTTTTTATCCCGCCATTTAGGCAGCCATACCCTACCTTCAGGGAAGGTGCATGCTATGTGTAACGTGTCATCCATACCAACAGCCAAACTGGCCTTCTCTTCCGAAAGTTGGTGATGGGATTTTACGTGTGTGCAAGATGGTATGCATGCGTTTACAGACAGAACCTCAGGTCATAGTCTCATTCGAAGGACTATATGGGAAATGGAGTCAGAGCCAGTGTTAACTCCGAGGGAAAAATCCCCCTGTACCGAAACAGCCCAGCGGAGATTCGAAAATGCGACCCAAGGATCACCAAAATTTTGAGTCCGGCGCTCTACCACTGAGCTATTCCGGCCGCCTGTTTTCATCATGATCTGACCTGTTCAAAATGTGTGATGCTTGTTTTCCTGTGAGTTTGACAGCTCAGAAAAGGCCCTGAGTGGTGGGCTGGGCTATAGTTATAAACACTATAACATGAACTACCCAGTCCCTGTCCTATTCTTATCCATTTATTTCTGTTCTTTATTGCTGCGCTCTGTAGTTGCATGCCCAAGTAGAAGTGGTGCAGATGTGTTGATCTCATGGAACTGAAAATGTGGCACATGCATGCATATCTGTCCACTGTTTTCATGTGATGTGTGTGTGTGTGTGTGTGTGTGTGTGTGTGTGTGTGTGTGTGTGTGTGTGTGTGTATGTGTGTGTAAGTGTTTGTATGTATGTGTCTGATTGTGGGTGTCAGAGAGAGAGAGAGAGAGAGAGAGAGAGAGGAGAGAGAGAGAGAGAGAGAGTTAGGGTTTAATTTGTACAAAAACGTTGGGGAAAAAAGTGTACTCTTTGTTTTGCTTGTCCAGTATTCCCTTGAGTGTCTTCTTGTGTGTGTTATGTGTGTTATGTGTGTGTGTGTGTGAGTGTGAGTGTGAGTGAGTGTATGTGTTTGTGAGTGTGTGTGTGTCTGTGTGCATGTGTGCATGCTTCTTGCATACATGTGTGTGTGTGTGTGTGTGTGTGTGTGTGTGTGTGTGTGTGTGTGTGTGGTCGGCGTAACCTAAAGTTAATCTGACAGTAATGGTTTCAGTCAGTCAGTGTTTGCGTTTGCTATTAAGAGTTCTTATGAAATCTGCAGTTAGACTGAAGTGTAAGGTCTGTGTTTAACAGCCTTTGCCCTAATGAGAGTACCAATGAAAGATACAATGATACTGAAGTTTGCGTTCTGTATTGAACAGCCTTTCTGAAAGTGGGAGTGTTCATGAAAGCTATAGTTAGACTGAAATGCAAGGTCTGTGTTGAACAGCCTTTCTTAAAGACGATTTGAACCGGTACGTGAAGGCTCACCTGCCCAAGGTCACGGTGCTACACAGCAAGGAACGCTTGGGCCTCATCAGAGCTCGCATGCTGGGAGCCAACAATGCCACTGGAGAGGTCAGCGCTTGCTTGCTGTAAATGCTCTGTTTGAGTAATGTGAAGCGCATGTATTGATTTGGTGTGAAGGTGTTGATCATCCTGGACAGTCACTTTGAGGTGAACGCCATGTGGTGTGTGATGCTCAGGTGTTTATGTTGGTGGATAATCAATTTGAGGTGAACAGTGTGTGGTGTTTGATGTACAGGTGTTGATCATTCTTGTGAGGTGAACACAAAGTCGTGTGTGCTGAAGTGTACAGGTGATAAGCTTCCTGACCAGTTTTTGTGAGATGAACTCTGTGTGGTGTGTGTGTGGTATGCACAAGTGTTGATTTTCCTGAACAGGTAGTATGAGGTGAACATCATGTGTTGGTGTGTTGTACAGATGTTGGTCTTACCAGACAATCATGGTGAGATGAATTCCAGGTGATGGATGATATGTGCAGGTATTGACTGCTTTGAACAATAACTTTGATGTAAACACCATGTGGAGTGATGCACGGGGTATTGATCTTTGTGGACGATCACTTTGAGGGTGAATACCATATAGTGTGCGATGTGATGTGCAGGTGTTGATTTTCCTGGACAGTCATTGTAAGGTGTGCACTGAATGGCGAGTGTGTGTGTGTGATATGTACAGGTGTTGATTGTTCAGAACAGTCATTGTGAGATGAACACCATGTGGTGTGTGATGCACACGTGTTGATCTTCCTGGGCAGTTATGGTGAGGTGAGCACCATGTGGTGTGTGCGATGCGTATGGAAGTTTATCTTCCTGGACAGTCACTTTAAGATGAACACCTTGGGATTGATATATGTATTGGTGTTTATCTTCCTGGACAGTCACTTTCAGATGAACACCATAGGAATGTAATATGTAAAGGTATTGATGAAACTATGTGTTGTGTGATGTGTGCAGGTATTGATCTTCCTGAGCAGTCACTGTCAGGTGAAACCATGTGCTGTGTGATATGTGCAGGTATTGATCTTCCTCGACAGTCACTGTCAGGTGAAACCATGTGCTGTGTGATATGTACAGGTATTGATCTTCCTCGACAGTCACTGTCAGGTGAAACCATGTGCTGTGTGATATGTACAGGTATTGATCTTCCTCGACAGTCACTGTCAGGTGAAACCATGTGCTGTGTGATATGTACAGGTATTGATCTTCCTCGACAGTCACTGTCAGGTGAAACCATGTGCTGTGTGATATGTGCAGGTATTGATCTTCCTCGACAGTCACTGTGAGGTGGGCATCATGTGGCTGGAACCTCTACTAGCCAGGATCAAGGAAGACCGACGCAACGTGGCCGTGCCCCTCATTGACATCGTCAACGCCGACACCTTTGCCTACGAGCCATCAAGTATTGTGAAGGGGGGCTTTAACTGGGGCATGCACTTCAAGTGGGACTCGTTGCCCAAGTCCTATTTCCTCAACAGTGCCGCTATGGCTGATCCTATTCCGTGAGTTTTTCTTCTGTTATGTACCCTGGATTGTAGTGCCCAGCTGTGCTTTGCTTGTCTGTCTGTCTGTTGGTCCATTGATATGTTTTGTTTGTGTTTGTCGACAGACAACTCAAAATTAGGTTTGTTAGGTCATCATTGTTGAATCATGCAGGGTTGTGTATACAGTCGTTATTTACAAGTGGTTTTTTAAAGGAAGAGAAGGAGGATCTAAAGGAAATGGAAGCGAGGGTTGCTTGTGTTTCCAGTTTAGCTCTTCATTAGTGTGGCTGACTTATTTGCTGCAGATATACAAGGGGGGTTTATCATGGAGTATCTCGGTGCCAAACCATCAAATTGCTGAAAGAAAAAAACATAAGAAACATGTTTGATATTCATGTTTAGATTTGTGTAGGGAAATATGTTTGAGGGTGCTTGAATGCTCTTATAATGCTACCGTATCAGCTGTACCCAACCTTATCATACTGAAGGCTTTATATTTTCCAGGCCAGGGTTTTCTCAATGTACCAAACTCGTGCCACAAACCAGCCACCATGGTACAGGAGTTATGTCGCAGGTTCTTAACTAACAGGTTGTCTGTCCGATTCCCATCACAGCTATGTATTTTTAGGATTTTTTTTTTTGCCTCAACCAACTCCTACCCAGAGTTGAATTTGGTATTGACTGGAGCCATACAGTTGTTTTATGTATGTGATGGATATGTCTCTGAGTGTTGCCCATATTTCCTGACCAACACTTTAAGTGTTTTTATCTCTTGAGTCTGCTTGATGTTGGCTTATACCATGAAAGTAAGCACAGAGTACAGCTGTGTCATGCAGTCTCAGACTAGAGTGGAACTCCATAGCATCTTCATCTTCATCCTCGTACTCATCAACCGGCTTTGAAAAAGAAAGTCTGAAAGCTGGTGGCCCTACATGTCCTGCTCTTGTGGTAACCTTAGTTTTGATTTCTTCTTCTAGTCTATGTGCCTTGGGTAGATCATATTGAAATTGACAGTGTTGTGGAGTTCATTGGGACTTCCACTGGAGATATCTTGAAGCACCCTCTTGAGGAGAATGCTTATCCATGCTGGTTCTTAAGTAAGCAGTTATTGTCATCAGAAGAAAGGCTGCATTTGCTGAACCAGAACAGCCACCACTGAACATGACCAAAGTGCCTCAGCAGCAGTACATCGTCTGTCTGATGGTTTGGATAGGTGGCCTCATGATGACGCGACATTGACAGGTCCCACTGGGTTGCTGGGGCTGTGGTGGGACAGGCCAGGGTGTGGCTGTGGAGGGGTAGCAGGAACATGTGGGTGTGAGGGTGATACTGCTGAAGTGGCATTGAAGATAAAGCAGCAAGAAACAAACAAAGATAAAAACAAAACAAAAAGGCACAAAAAAAAAAAAAGCCTCATAAGGACAGCTAATCCTATTTAACTGAGATTCTGATTAGCTGGGATACCATGTAATAATGACCCCCAGATAACTGTTGCTGAAAAAAATCAGCATGCATGGAGAAGAGGAGACTTAATGCTTAGATGTACTTAGGGTATTTGCTGCTTATTTCACCACGGTTTTCTTTGTTTTATATCATTTGTATTGGCGTGAGACACATAGAGGTTTAATGTATCATTCAGCACATAAACTATCAGTTTTCATGATGTGTGTGTGTGTGTGTGTGTGCATGCGTGTGTGCATGTGTGCATGCGTGCTTGTGTGTGTAGGTGTGTGCACATAGGTGTGTATGTGTGCGCATGCACAGATGTTTAAAAACCTCTGTGATGATTGCAGATCGACTGTGATAGAAGTGTGGAGAAAAAATGTAGGTCTCATAGCTTTCAGACATTTGGTTTTCATTTTGTAGTTTGCTTATTTGTGCTGTGGGGCTATGGGCAGATCTCCAACGATGGCAGGTGGTCTGTTTGCGATGGACCGCAAGTATTTCCATGAACTAGGAGAGTATGACCCTGGCATGGATGTGTGGGGAGGAGAGAATCTCGAAATCTCTTTCAGGGTAAGACATCTTTCATCATTAGGAGTTATTTTCATGAGTTATAAAGCTGTGTGATCTCGAAATCTCTTTCAGGGTAAGACATCTTTCATCATTAGGAGTTATTTTCATGAGTTATAAAGCTGTGCTGATCTCGAAAATCTCTTTCAGGGTAAGACATCTTTCATCATTAGGAGTTATTTTCATGAGTTATAAAGCTGTGCTGATCTCAAAAACTCTTTCAGGGTGAGACATCTTTCATCATAAGTTATTTTCATGAGTTATAAAGCCGTGCTGTATCTCAGGTTCATTTGAGTCTTATGTAAATGAGCCTCCCACGGGGAGCATGGGTCCTGAACCACTGATTTTGCTGCCCCCCACCCCTACCCCCTCCTTATTTCCTCCCCATCCCAGCATCGATGCTAAGCCACCACTGATAGAAGAAAGAAGTTTCCTGAAGAGATTGCTCAGGAGTTCCAACCAGCTGTCAATTCGAGGTTTGTTCAGTCCAAAGCAGTTTTTGGAAACCATTCAGGCTACTCATTTTCACTTTGATTCCTTGATTTGAGCTTGTGATTTAGCTTATGAAAAAGACTTAGAGATGGAGGAAATTGATTATACTCTGTTACAGCAGCCCTCAGGAGAATATTATAGTTCCTATTTACATGAGACAGTATACATTGTAACTTTTCTTTTACTGCTGTTATTATTATTTGAGTCTGTTTGAATCTTCTTCCCTTGATAAGGTAGTGTAATGCTTTATTGTTTCTCCTTTATTCCAGATCTACTGTTTACAGTTTTGTCCAGCTTATTTGGGTCAGTAATAGAATGGGGTGGTTGTTCCCCTGATATTGAAGATAATGGGACATTTTTTTGTCAAACGATTAAGAAAAAAGAAGGCCTTTTGTTCATGGATCTCAAACATCATTCAACCATAGCATTTATCACTCTAGATGTTCCACAAGTCAAATTTCACACAGTTAACTCGGGAAAATGATGACAGTCATGCATACTGACAACCTTTTCATTTTGAATGAGTACCGAACATGGACAAGTACATGAATATTTCATCTACCAGTTGGAAAGTCAAACCCAAACAAAGGAACTGACAGATGAGATGAAAACATATACATTGAAGGATCTACTAGTAAGTTGACCATGAGATTATGATTGATATCCCTTTTACTGGTGAGCTATACACAGGGAAAACCAGTAAATTATGTTGGAAAATGTGTCCAGCATGTTCTCAAAGGAAAATGGATGTGCAGAGAAACCACTCTGCCAAGATTCACACAAGTTTAATGCTAACGTTATCACAACAGATATTAATTCAAGCTACATGTGGACAAAGAGACCCTACTTACGTTCATCTAAATGTACAGAATAATTTCTGGCGAACTGATCCCGGTGGCGTGGGTCGTTTCAGGTGTGGATGTGTGGTGGGAGACTAGAAATTATTCCCTGTTCACGGGTGGGTCACATTTTCCGTAAACGCCGTCCATATGGATCACCTGGAGGTGACTCCTTCCTGAAGAACTCCTTACGTGTAGCGCTGGTCTGGATGGATGGCTACAAGGTCAGTTCTCCCCATTCATGTGTGTGTGTGTGTGTGTGTGTGTGTGTGTGTGTGTGTGTGTGTGTGTGTGTGTGTGTGTGTTAATGTTTGTGTGTGTGAGTATGGGTAGTAGTGTATCTGTATGAATGTTTGTATGCATAGGGAGCTGGACAGGGTATGTAAGTTACTGTAAATGATTTTCTTGGGGAGTTAAGCACACGCCTGTGGAAATTTTATGTAAAATTTTTGAAGAGAAGAGGCAAAGTATGAGGTGTAGGGGGAAAAAAAAAACGCCGCTTGAGGAAAGTTATACACAGAGAGACAGAAAAAAAAGCAGAAGAGAGAAATTGATGTCTAGATAATTATTTTGTTGTCTGATCTTAACGAGTTTAAAATTTTCTACTTTGTAACCTGCATGTGAAATAAATTTGAAATAAGATTTGGTTTTCAATTTATCTTCATTGTGTTAAAATGTCAGTAAAATGTATTGTTGACCCAACATTAAACTAGTTTTAGTCAAAATTTAGAAAGAGAGGGGGTTAGTTACCACCAAGGACACAGACAAACAAAGTACAGGACAAAACACAATGCATTTCGACCTCTTGGGTCTTCTTTAGGCAAAGACAGATAACATTTAGGACAGTGGAAACGAAGAACGAGAAACCACTTATCTTCTCATGTTCGGTGCAGATTCAGGATTGCCATTGGATAAAAAACCATCCAACGGCCATCTTGAATTGCACCAAACATGAGAAAATAAGTGGTTTCTCATTCTTCATTTTCACTGTCCTAAATGTTATATGTCTTTGCCTAAAGAAGACCCAAGAGGTCGAAATGCACTGGTTTTGTCCTGTACTTTGTCTGTGTGCTTGGCGGTAACTAACCCCCTCTCTTTCTAAATTTTGCTTCATTTTCTGCCCTCAGTCACTCCTTTTTGAAACTAGTTTTAGTCAGTGTGTGTGTGTGTGTGCGTGCGTGTGTGTGTGTATGTATGTACACATGCATGCACACATGTAAGCAAGCACAAATTGTGCTTATGTTGTGTTCTGTAGTTATGGATTTGAAAGTGTTGAATGTGAACGAAGAGATGTGCATTTTCAGTGTGGTCGTTTCAGACTGTCTGTCCATGCTGTGAACATTTGGCTGTCCATGCAAAGCACTTATGTGAGCTTCTTTCTGTGCAACAGAAATACTTTTTCCAAACCCGCCCCGGAGCAGAGAATGGTTACTCTGGCGACATTTCAGAGAGAGTCAAGCTACGGCAACGCCTTAAATGTAAATCATTCAAGTGGTACCTAGACAATGTCTACCCTGAACAGGTGGGTTGCAGATTATTGGTTTGTTTGGTCTGTACATGTGAAGGGCAGTGCACTCTAGGCCATGGAGGAGATGGAAGCTATTTGTTTGAAAGGGCACTGATTGTAGTTAATGCTTTGCTTACGGAAATATAAACACAAACCACCACCACCTTCCCCCGCCCCAACACTTCCAGAGATGCCTACCATCTCGTGTGGTCCGTATTTGTCCCCCCAAATCAGGAAATCGGTCGCCGTGTTCCGGAAATATGATTTTGCGTTGACCATCACGAGAAATAGACAATCACCGAATAGTGAAGGAGAAGAATCTGCCCAGATTCACTTGAGAGATGGCCCCTAGCAAAACCACACAATCTGGGGTGGAATCAATAGCGAACTGCCTATTGGCTGGTGCTTCCTAGTGCATGTGCAAAGTAAAGACTCAGTCTCATCTGTTTTTCACCAAAATGGTGGCGAAAAGAACAGTGCAAGAAGATCCGCAGCACACGCTTTCTCCCCCAAGGAAGAAAACTTGTGAAACGATGGCAAACATTCAGGAATGATTAAAGGGGCAAGTGGCCATTCATCGAGCAAGGAAAGAAGGGCGAGTGGAATGCATCTTGTGAAGTTGGTGCCTGTGATTACTCTATCAAACATGGTGGGAAAAACGACTGCCGGCAGATGTAGAGACAGACAAGCATGTTTATATTGCGAGGGCATGCGTGAAAACGCACTTATAGAATAGCTTTTAGGTCATGTCCTGGAAAATGATGCTGTGTCCCTGATAGGCATCTCTGCACTTCCCTCCCTCCCTTCCCCTGCTGTCTTGCCAACTCATGTCTGCACAGCCACACCATAGGCCTGCTTGCTCACTGCTCTTTCAAGATGGAATGCATGGAAGAGCTGTACTGCTGGGAAGAGCTGAACTGCTGGGAAAAAATGAACTGCTTAGAAGAGATGGACTGCTGGGAAGAGATGGACTGCTGGGAAGAGATGGACTGCTATGAAGAAATGAACTCCTGGGAAGAAACGGACTGCTGGGTAGAGATTGAATGCAAGGAAGGGATGGAATGCAAGGAAGAGATGAACAAATAGGAAGAGATGGGACTGCTGGGAAGAGATGGACTGCTGGGAAGAGATGGACTGCAAGGAAGAGATGGACTACTGGGAAGAGATGGACTGCTGGAAAGAGATGGATTGCTAGGAAGAGATGGACTGCTAGGAAGAGATGAAATGCAAGCAAGAGATGGACTGCTAGGAAGAGATGGATTGCTACAAAGAGGTGGACTGCTAGGAAGAGATTAAATGCAAGCAAGAGATGGACTGCTAGGAAGAGATTGATTGCTAGGAAGAGAATGAATGCAAGCAAGAGATGAACTGCTAGGAAGAAATGGATTGCTAGGAAGAGATGGCCTGCTAGGAAGAGATGAAATGCAAGCAAGAGATGGACTGCTAGGAAGAGATGGATTTCTTTGAAGAGATGGACTGCTGGGAAGAGATGGACTGCTAGGAAGAGATGGACTGCAAGGAAGAAATGGACTGCAGGAAGAGATGTACAGCTTGGAAGAGATGGACTACAAGGAGATGGACTGCTAGGAAGAGATGGACTGCAATGAAGAGATGGACTGCACAGAAAAGATGGACTGCTAGGAAGAGATGGAATGCAAGAAGAGGTGGGCTGCTAGGAAGAGATGGACTGATGAAAGGAAGACTTCTTCTGAATATGATTATTTAGATCATTGTTTTCATTATGCTGATATGTTTGAGTAAGCAACATTGAAAAAGGAAATGAAAATTGAGGTTGTTTGAATATGATGAGAGACTCATTTGTTTTGTAAATGAACAAAATATTTGAATGCTAGTTGATTTGGCAGCTATTGTTCTAGCTGTCACAAGCAAATACACCTGTTGAGAGGTATGCCTGGATGTTTATGCTGAATGCTCATGTACATGCACATATTAGCATGCTTTTTTTCACATGCGCTCATAGACACACATGCATATGGGTATTCTTTCTTGCCTACACACGCGCAGACTCACACACACACACAAACACACACACACGCAGAAAGACACATACACAAAAACACACACGCACGCACGCATGCATGCACACTCACACACATAACACACACACACACACACACACACACACACACACACACACACACACACACACACACACACACACACACTCACTCACTCACTCACTCACTCACTCACTCTCACACACACTCATACACATGCACACACGTATCATTTGTGATTGTATGTCGAATCATTAATGCTGCCATTTGGGCATGGTCAGAAAATGACTGAACTATAATCTTATATTTACAGACTTTGCCTGCCTCTGTCAATCCCATTGCTGAGAAACGATTCTGGGATTCAAACAAGAAGTTTATAGACATGTGAAAACCAAGAGAAAAGGATTGGTAAGTGAGTTTGGAGCATATAATGTTTAAGTTAAATTCTGAAGTCTCGCAGAATAAAATCCACAAGGAGCAATGAACAATGAGAGGTTCACCATGTCTAGGGTGTGGCATTATAAAAGGTGATGCCCCACCCTCGTTTTCCACTGCTTTAATCTTCCTTGAACTGAATCAGGTACCCATTTTACTGCTGGAGAAAGAGACAAGACAAGACCAGACAAATTCTTTATTATCAAGGATAATAGATAAGCAAGTTCATGCTTTTTTACATCCAGCCCTCACCCAAGACTGGAACAAACAAAAAAGAAAAAAAAAAAAACAATTGGCAAAATGAATAATGAACAAACGACAAACAAACAAACAAACAAGAGATTGAACACAAAAAAGTTCGAAAATAAAGAAAATCGAAATAACATCAAAGAAACATAACACACATCCACTTTAACGATCCCCACCCACAAAACACCCCTCCCCAAACACCCATCCAAACACCCACCCAAACACTTTTACACTTTCGCAAACAAGCAACACATGAACATACATAGAGAGAACGTTCAAGCCATGAATAACTGACCCTATGAGTGATCTGAACTCATGACTTTCATCGGTTCCACAGCTGAATGCTATAACCAGCTGAACCAGATGCAAAAACGCAATGCTTAACATAAAAAAACAACAACAAAACTGATGGTGTGGTCTTACAGTGAGAAATTTAGTATTTTACCAGTAGAAATACACTGGCTCAAAATCGAGCACAGAATTCAGTATAAGTCAGCCTGTCTGTGGTATAAGGTTTTCACAGGTGAAGCGCCTACCTATCTCTCTGATCGCTTCGAAATATATTTTCCTACATGTCCCCTCCATTCTTCCTCTGATGACCGAATTTTTCAAATTACCTCATATATAACCGAAAGCAGCACGGTTCTAGAGCGTTCTCATTTTCTGTGGCAATACTCTGGAATTCACTACCTTTCCATCTACGTCATGCGCCTTCCTTCCCGACTTTCAAGTCTGCACTTAAACGTATCTGTTCAGAGGCCAGTTGCAGGATACCACCTGAAATATTACTAAATTACATGTCACTTGCACACTTTGCTCATGTACAAATGAGCTGTTCACCCGTCATATAGTGTGTTTATGTACGCAACATTATGTTCCAGTGTGTGTATGTGTGTGTGTGTGTGTGTGTGTGTGTGTGTGTGTGTGTGTGTGTGTGCGTGTGTGTGTGTCTATGTGTGCGCACACGAGTGTGCCTTGTACATGCGTGTGTGTGTGTGTGTGTGTGTGTGTGTGTGTGTGTGTGTGTGTGTGTGTGTTTATGACTCATGAACGCAGAATTTTTCTGTGTGTGTGTTTCTGCTTATATTTTTTTAGATATTGAATTGTTAACTTGTAAAGCACCCTGTAGCCTACGTTGTTAGGATGGGCCCTATAGAAACTGTTCTCATTGTTATTATTTAGAACATGAAAGTCTAATATTTAGCACAGAAAAAAAACAATACCGATACAGACAATCATACATTTTTTCTAGCAATATTACAAAATGTCAAAACAAAGTAAAAAGGAAAAATTGTCTGTGTACCAGCCGCCGTGGCGAAGTGGTTAGCGTCGCGGACTCCCGGCTGGGAGGTCGTGGGTTCGAATCCCATCAGAAGTCATGTGGTTTTTTTCTACCCCGACCGGCTCCTACCCAGAGTTGAGTTTGCTGCGGACTCAGTTGGGAAGACTGGGACCACACAGTCGAGTTTCATCCACTTAATGGATGCGTTTCTGAGAGTGTTGCTCAAATTTCCTGACCAACACTGCAGGTGTCTGTATCTCTCGGGCCTGGTTGACGCCGGGATATATTATGAAAGGAAGCGTAGAGTACAGCCCTGTCATGTAGTCTCAGACCGAAATGGAAATCCGTAGCATCATCATAATCATCTCATTCTCATCGATCAGCATAAAAAAAAAAGTCTCAAAATTCTGTGGCCCTTCACGCCCTGCTCTCATGGTGACCTCAGTTTCGATGTCCTCTCCACGTCTGTAGGCCTTGGTTTGGTTCCGTCGGGGTCACCGGTATCGGCGAGTCCATGGGGGCTGTCGTTGGACGGACATGGTGGCGCCCTCCGGAGGGAGAGCTCACTCACGCCGGCTCCGCGACTAAGCAATTATTGTCGTCAATAGGGGGCTTAGTAGGTCGTGTCCTGCGTATGTTAGATCAGAACAGGCTCCACTGAACACCACTGAAGTGACTCGGCAGCAATGCAGTGTCTCCTCCGGTGGGTTGCCTCTTGACGACTTGACATTGACTGCTCCCTGTGGGATTGCCGGTGCCGGGGCTGCGGCGGGGCCGACCGGGCCGTGGCTGTGGACAGGGTGTCGGAATGAGCGGCGTGGGTGCACTGCCTCTGAGGTGGCGCAGAGGTTGGGACAGCAAAAAAAAAAAAAAAAAAAAAAAAAAAAAAAAGAAAAATTGTCTGTGACATGTAAACTTCAGAAACTTAGCACAGAGAATGCCCAGCAATGAGGGCACATTCTTTTGAAACCAAAATGAAGGAAGAGGATATATTTTTTATAGAAAGCTTGCCAAGTGTAAAAAGAACTGGACATGTTACCACACCCCCTCCCTGTCACATGTGACTGAGAGAGAGAAGAAGAGCTGCAGAGACTTCAGACTGCCTGAGCATAGATCTCTAGCTCCACTGTGACCCATGGCCACAGGGCAGTGTAGAAGAGTCACCCATTGCATTAGAGATACCAGGTACACAGGGAACGTGTTGGCAGATATTACCAAGAAAGTCAGGGCAAACAGAAGATTGGTAGAACAAACGCTGTGTGTCTATTATTCCACATTACAAATGACTGCATGCCAACTTCATCATCTGATGACAGACTGGACAACATGGTAGTCAAGGCATGCAAAACAAAAAAACAATTCAAAAGGGAGTAAATGAAAGAGAAATCACTGATCTTTATCATAAGTTAAAAAAAAAAAAAAAACAATAAGAGAGGCTACATCTGTTTGACATATATACTAGATTTTTTACATATATATAATGTTGAAATTCAATTTAAAACTCACACTGTCATTCAAACCTACATGCGCCACAAGGCATACAGAACACACCACATGCACACTACACAAACATGCATGAATATGCGCTCATGCACAAACACACAACACACACACACACACACACACACACACACACACACACACACACACACACACACACACACACACAAAACATAGTTACTACATAGACTCACTTTGTTCATGCAACTGAGCCTTTTCCTGACATCTTCCTCGCATCTACACCCCACCCCCTAGATTCTCCTGAAAAAAAAAAGACAAAGGGCCATTACTAAGCTACTACATGTTTTGTAGCCAGTCTTTGTCCAGTCTTGCATCCTGAGAAGAAAACCAGAAAAGAGAAACGTAGTGATTCATCTCACACAACTCATACATTGCTATCATTTCAGCTGAAGCACCTGGGATAGAGACTCATCTCCATCAACACATGCCTTGCTATCATTTCAGCTGAAGCACCTGGGATCAGGTAAACAGCAGAGACATCTCACACAACACATACCTTGCTATCATTTCAGCTGAAGCGCTGGGATCAGGTAAACAGCAGGGACTCATCTCACACAACACATACCTTGCTATCATTTCAGCTGAAGCACCTGGGATCAGGCCTGTGCGTTCAGTCGGAGCGCAGCATTTATGACAAGCGATCACTGCTGACACTGGCTGTGTGTCAGAGCGGGGAGGACTCCAATGAACAGGTAACTCCCTCTGCATGATGGGCTGGATGATGGGAGTGCTAACCATGTAATCATGAACTAGTAGGTGTGTTAATTTTCAGCCTTTTTCAGGCGAATTAGTTATGCATGTGGTGGGGTTGGTGAAATGTCATTGGAGATACCCTGATTTGGCAGTTTTCCTTTCCTGCGTACCTGATTTATTTCCATGCTTTTATGAAAACAAAAATGTAGATGGGGTCGGGTTAATGCATTATAGGAATACTTATCACTTCATGCGAAGACTTGAGTATGTTATACCTCCACAAAGTACATCTTTTGGGAGGGGGGTTGGGGGGGGGGGGGGGTGGGGCTGGGTTGGGTTGGAGGGAGAAATAAAAGCAGGGGCATGTAGAGTTGATCCCTTTCTAGGCATGTGAATGTGAGAACAATGTGTTACTTGAAGCTGATGTGAATGTAATAGTAAACAAAAAAAAAAAAAACAAAATGTGTCACAACAACCAACCAGCTTGTCACAACAAACAAAAACTAACTTTTTTTTCTCTCTTGACTTTCATTATCCTGCACAAGCCATCATTGTGCCATCATCATTGCACTTTGTGCACAACCCTTGCCTTGTCGTACTCAGTGATACAGAAACAGCTTTCACGTCATCTATTCCAGTTTTGTTTGTATGGTTAGTTTTCTAAGTGGTTGTCTGAGTACATTAAAAAGATAAGATGGGCAGTGTTCCCTGCATCAGCATAACACTTTAAATATTTTTTCGAATGATTTCTTTTCTATTTAATTTGGGTCTGTTAACCAAATAGTATATGACTGTTAGACTTATCATCACCATGTGTTAATTCTCTCTATGCTTTTTCACATCTTTTGTTTTGAATTGTGTCAAGGAGTGAGTGTCATTCTGATTTCATTGCATATGAAACCCTACTTGTATTTCTGGTGAAGTAGTGGCTTTTCTGCCACACTGTAACATGAGGGAGCAGGTTGTTTTGTGAGTGGGCTGGGCTGTGTACGATGAAAGACTACTCCGCCGGATGTGCTTGTTGATTTACGGCCACCTGTTTGTTTGCCAATCTACCAGCTGTGGTATGAAACGACCAATGGGGATTTGCGGTTGGCGAATCTTCTGTGTCTGGACGTGGGGTCGGAGTCGGGACCCTTTGCCCGCATCATGCACTGCAGCAGTGCCAGCACTCAGGCTTGGAG
Organism: Conus betulinus; assembly: GCA_016801955.1. Taxonomy (NCBI): domain Eukaryota; kingdom Metazoa; phylum Mollusca; class Gastropoda; order Neogastropoda; family Conidae; genus Conus; species Conus betulinus. Next base: position 367,818 of record JADBJO010001191.1, read on the forward strand.
CTTCGTCACCATGGTAAGGCATGAGGACTCCATGCTGTGACATGTAGACTAACACATGTATATGATAAATTGTTGTCATACATTTCCATTTGTTTATTTTGTGTGTAGTTTTTTGAGGACTTACTTTCTTAATCTGCTTCCATCAGAGTCCATTTTTTTTTAATCTAAATCCAGCCTCTGAGCTGGGGGCAGTAGGAGTTTATCAGGCCCGCACACACTCCTGCACAGACAGACACACAGACAGACTCAAACACACACACTCACACATACACACACACACAGACACACACGCACACACTGGCACACATGCACGCACACAGACAAATGTGCATGCACGCGTGCACACATGCACACACAAACGCGCGCACACACACACACACACACACACACACACACACACACACACACACACACACACACAAACACCCTCAATTGCTGATTTTGTGTGAACTGTACCCCTCTCTAAAAGCCGATGGTCACAGCTTAGTTTTTGCATGGGTTCATGGTCATATCGGCATTTGAGGTATGGAAGTGGTGGATCAACTTGCTAAAAATACCACAAATAAAGAGTGAGCAGATACTCTGTTCCTCACACCAATCTGAAACCTAAAGCTCAGACTTTTATATCAAAGGCTTCTGGCAAGAGGAATGGAAGTCGCAGACAGATAACAAACTTCCACATCCATCCAATTGCTAGTTTTTAACTGTGTGCCACTGTCTGGCATAAAGAAGAAACAGTTTTGTGCCAATTCTGTTCACCCACTTGCATGTTTTAAAAGGTTGATAAGCTCCGTGGTGGATTGTATATGATGTACCTCTCACTATAAAACATTTTTATCCAGTGTTTGGACTTGCTTGTTGTCAGACATTAACACTTTGCAGCTCTCTCCATGAAAATGTGATGTGAGTTTTGAGTTTCTGATAGGAAAAAAAAACATTTTTCATCTGATCTAAGGTTTCACAGAAGAAAGATTTTATAAAATTCCTAACATGTTTAAAAAAAAGTCTGTTTTGATGAATCGTGGACATACATGCCTTATTTTGTGTAAGTTGAGAGTTGACTTTAGCATAGTGACAGCCCTGATATGGCCCTTTGGCGGTTGGCTGGGCTATAAAAAAACATGAATTGAACCTGAATTGAATCTCACTCACTCACTGAGAGTTTGAATGTGTGTTTCAGGGGGGTATGCAGGTGATACAAAGCGGAACAACAGAAGAGTGCCTGACAGCCACAGGAACAGAGCCTTCATCCCAGCTTCAGTCCTCCAGCTGCACACAGCACAAACTACAGCGTTTTGACCTTATACCTGTCTGAATTCACTGTGCAGATACACATACAGAGATGGATTATAAAAGCCCACTTCAGCACATGAACACGTACTTGCGTATGTTTACATACATTTGTTTCCGTGTGGGCATACAGAGCAATATTTTGTTATACTCCACAAAGTCTGTATTGTTCAAGATGGTCATAAGACGAACATATGCCAAAAGATGGTGTAAACAGGTATGTACATTGATGATGCATCCATGCCTCCTCTGCAACAAGGTCTGCTTCTCAGCTTGCATCAGAAAGCAGAACTTGAAGGAAAACTTGTCAGTACAATGTTCTTCTGCAGAGTCTGACATATAATTCTTACCAGCTGTCATCTCCATCTCAGAGTTCTTTTTTTGCATCAGAAAGCAGAAGTTGAAGAAAAGCTTGTCAGTACAATGTTCTTCTGCAGAGTCTAATATGTAATTCTTAAACCAGCTGTCATCCCCATCTCTGAGTTCTTCTCATTCCCTGTCATATTCGTAGTTCCATCTCTGAGATGAACCTGGGATAGCTTCTGTCCCATTGTCAACCCGTCCCGTTTGGTTCTGTTGTTTAGGTCAGTGAGAAATGGGCAGTCAGTCCAGTCTGAGAGTGAAAAATACTTCGTTTTGAGCTTTAAACAGGGAAATGCTGTTAAAGGGAACAAGGCGCTTTGCTTCATTTCAGAGAGAGTCATTGTTTAGCTGCACCGAGGCGAGGGATGGCCATGTCATCATGGGAAAACTGGGCACTGACGCTGGTAATTGGAGGCAGAGAGAAGCTCCAACACAAGCAATGTCTTGCTTTCCAAAACTGAGGAACTGCTAGAAGTTTGCTGACCTTTCTGCTGCCGTTCATGTTATCCTATCAATCTGTCATTTAAAGTGATATGTGTTCACCGCCTTCATAGTTAACAGGCTATCCATCTGCTGTATTTCACTTGTTTCCTTGTTGTTCCCATGCAAAAGTATTTGTGAAGCTTTGGGTGTCAAGAAATGTTGTTCAAGGCTGCCGTTGCAAGTGTGCATCTGTGTGCAGAGTGTTTTGATGATTTAGCACTAAATCAAAACTTTTAAAAGAATATTACTTGGTTCCGGTTAGTGTGTGACTATGAGTGGCAGCAATGGGTGACTGTCTAAACATCATGACTGTGGATGATAGCAGCCAGGTATGGATAAAGATGGTCAGAAAGAAGGGTCCACTGTAAGTGTGCACTTGCACTTGTTTCAGACCTCAGCAGCAGTATGTGAGACAACCAAGAATCGGGGATTTTGTTCCAGACTGTGGATGGTTTCTGGATCTATATGTTATAAAGGTGATCACCACAATGGTGTGTTTCTGGATTTATGCTATAAAGTTGAATCATCACAATGGTGGTTTGGATTTATGTCCAAAAGGTGAATCACCACAATGGTTAATTACTGATACAAAAACAGAAAAAGATATATAGCAGACTATTTCCACAGCTGGATTTTTATGCAAAGTTCAGTGTGGTTTTGATCAGAAAGGTTTTGATTGATGAAATGTCTTTTTTTTTTTTTTTAGAAATCTGAATTTTTTATGTTGAGTTTTGTTTGAGTTAATGAGAAGTAAATAGGAAGTCACAGCGTGGACGAAATCTGACCTAAAAATCCACCAGTACCAAGCAGCAGGATGAATTGTATTTGAAAACTTAGGACATCAAACATCCCTTGAGCAATACATTTTAAAGATGGTGACTTATCACAGTAGAAAAGTGTAAGTCAGTTAATGAGCACTCCAAAACAGAACCATTTCCTTCTCAGTTCCTCCCTTTTGGAGAGCATGGTGTCCACGTTTGACATGTAAGCATGATGGATGATTTGTGAATACTGTTGATTTGAATGGGGAAACCATTCAGTAGTGTCCTGTCACACAACAACAATGCAAAAGCCTGAACCAAGGACTGTACAGAAACTGTGGTCAGTGGTCAGTGGAACTACTGGTACCATTTCCCTGCTCTCTTTGTCTTACACTATCTACTTGTCGCTCTTTCATGTACATTTTGCTATGTTATGCTGCCCATTCATTCTCTCTCCCATACTCTTTTTTTTTTTTCTTTCCTTCACAAACTACGGGACATCCCTCTGAAAAACAGAATTCTGTTGAATGTCCAAAGAAAAAATTCTATCTCTGTCTGAAAATGATCTCTTATATTTCTTACTTTTTTTTTTGTATCTTCTGCATGATGGTGTACCAAAGGATATGATGCATATATATACATTTTAAAATGTGGGTTAAATGGAATAATGTCTGAAGATACATTTATAGATGATTGCACAGCAGCACCTACCAGAGATTAGTGTGAATTTAACTGGAATGATTGCTATATTTTCAGCATGGGAGAATGGTGGACAGTTGTGCTCATCATTTTGAGTATGAATCACTAAATGATGGCGAGTTGATGTCAGTGGTGCTTGGAGTTCGGGTCAGCGTTCCCATAGAGAATGGGCTGGCTCCAGTGTTTGAGGAGAAAGATCTCGCTTGTGTTTTCTTTGGATGTCACCCAGGTAGTATGTTTGTAAAGGGTGAAAATCCAGCAAAATTATTTGATTCTATCAGTTACTGTGCTTTGTCTGATGCATGGGTGAAAGAATCAGAGCTGCTACATGCTACATGCTACTTTTTGGCATAGAATGCTATTGTTTCATTGACAGTGCTATGCTGCCACACTTAGTGACAGTTGTCATGTCAAAAAACAAAACAAACAAAAAAAAGGTTTAGAAAGGTGTTTGTGGACTTGGCAGTGGCTCAAACAGAACGGAGACAAATAGATAGTTAGACTGTAGACTTATTTCTTTCAAAAAAAAAAAAAAAGACATGTTGAATGAGAAGCGGAAGAAAAAGCAAAAGAAAAATTGCTAAAGAAGATCATGATTTTGCCGCCAGATCGATTGGTTTCATTGTTGGCCATTTTGATTTTTTGTAGGGCATGTTGAAACCACACGATGACTGGCAAAATCTCCATCTTTTTTTGTTCACCATCATGTTGAGTGTGAATTGAAGTTTGAGCGGAAGTGCTCTTGGGACATGGCATGAGAGTACTATGCTTATATTTGAATTGCTGCACTTAAAATGTCAAAATGCTGCACTGTTGTGTTTTCACAGCCTTGGCACTCTGATGAGTTGAAAGTATGAAACTTTAACGCGGATATAATCTCACCCATGATATATATATATATATATATATATATATTTTTTTTTTTCATTCCTTTTACTATCCTTACATTTATAAACATATTCTGTTGTGTTGGATATTATTTTTGTAATCTGATGAGAATGGTATCATTTTTATTGTTGTTGTTTGTGAAGACCTTGGTGTCCTATACATATTGCTGTAAGTATACACTGGCATACAGTACTCATTGTTGTACACTCTACATTGGTGCACAGGATACATTGGTGTACAGTAACCGTGCATGCCTATCCCCGGAAGTGAGTGCTGTCACCAAGAACATGTACAATGCTTCTGAAAATTATCTGCAAGTCCTTTGTCTCATAGCGGTCACAAAGCTATATTTTATATTAAAACGAGCATGTGTACAGTTTTTTTTTTTTCCATGTTTGCCTGCGTGACATAATTTGTCTGAAGCCCTTTCTTACATATTACTCTCATTTCACAATGTGCTGAACACAGGCTGAAATGCATCGTGAAAGAAAAACGCGGAATTAGTGGTTATCACTGGCTGCTGGCTGGCATGTGACATGTCTGCTTCAAGCAGAGAGAACAGTACACAAGTGTAAATTCTTAACATCGTTGCAGCTCTGTTCCAGAGTGATCAGTGCCACGACCTCTTGGTATGCCAAATACGAATGCTGACAAAACGTCAGGCAGTGTGATCTCATGGACGCTTACCTGCGGGGGTACCTGTAGTGTTTGGAGTTGCTGTGCAACTCGCTGGAACTTGACCGATCTTGCTGTGGGTTGATGTACAAAAAGATATGAAACAAGCCGCTGCTGTTTTTATATACTTGTTGCACCTCTTTGGAAAATGTGTTTTTAGCTGTAGCCATCGTTGCGTCTTGTAAGAAAACCAGAGCCGGCAGCAGCAATTGCTGGTAATAAACCCATCATGGTAAGAAACTTGCAAAAGAGAGTACAAGAGTAACATTTATCTAGTACACAATACAAAGCTTACAAGGGAACTTCAACACGTGCGTCTTTTTCAGAGGTCACAAAGAACTGACACAGAAAAATTTGCAACGCAATACTCCCTAGATCTAGGGCAGTTAGCTCAGGAATCGGTGATAACAGCCATTCTGTGAATATGGACGAAGGTGGAGGAGGGGGCGTAGAGAGGTGAGATGAAAGGAGAAAGTAGAAGAGGAGGAAGGGTATGTGTAGGGAAGGCTTGTGAGGATATTTCTAAGGCAGGGTTCGTACGCTCCATCAAACTCCTTGAATCTCCTTGTATTCTGAGAGCGAATTTCAAGGCCTTGAAAACCCTTGAAAATCAATAAAATGTGGTTCTGTTGAGCACACCTCCTTGAAAACCTTTGAAAATCAAGCATCGGCTCCAAAAAAATTTAATGTGCAAAAAAAAAGAAACGGCAGTTTGATTTTTCTGCATTCAGGTTGATTAAAAATTATTTAAAAACAAATTTTTACAACATTGTCGCGATCCCGGATTGTTGTCTATTACTAACCAAAGGAGATCATTTGTGACATTGTCAATTTTTTACGCATGTATTGTAGCCTTGAATTAAAAGAAAAAAATCTTTTGAAAACTCCTTGAATTTTGTTCTTAGGAGTCTGTAGGATCCCTGTAAGGCGGTAACTCAGAAGCTTAAATGAAACTTCATCTGAACATGCTGAAGTGTGCTCGTCTGAGCCTTAGCTGGATAAGAAATCAGACCAACACCAATTGACTTGAACATTAACGTACAGAATCTGTGTGATTGAAAAAGGTTATTGTTAAGGTTGCCAAAAGAAAGGAAAAAGCTGGCAGAAGGTCCTCAGGGAATAGTTGATGGCTGGCTCAAATGTTTGTCAGATCTGTAATTGACTGGAATAGTTGATGGCTGGTTCAAATGTTTGTCAGATCTGTAGTAGACTGGAATAGTTGATGGCTGGTTCAAATGTTTGTCAGATCTGTAGTAGACTGGAATAGTTGATGGCTGGTTCAAATGTTTGTCAGATCTGTTGTAGACTGGAATAGTTGATGGCTGGTTCAAATGTTTGTCAGATCTGTAATAGACTGTACAGTGACTGTATTTTTGTACCTCAGAAGCACAGCATAGAACACATGCTTTGTTTAACTCACTCTCTCTCTCTCTCTCTCTCACTCTCTCTCTCTCTCTCTGTCTTTCTCTCTGTCATTCTGTCTCGTCTTGTTGTCTGTCTGTCTCTCTCTCTCTCTCTCTCTCTCTCTCTCTCTCTCTCTCTCTCTCTCTCTCTCTCTCTCTCTGTGGGTGCCAAGGTGTGGAGGTGGGAGTGCAAGTGGTGGGATAGGTGTTGGGGGGGTGGGGGGGCAGGGTAGGAGAAATAGATCAATTGTGTGTCTTTAACGTTTCTGTATTTCCTTTGTTTTTCCTCTTGTTTTACTGTCTCCATTACATGTGCCATGTGTGTGTGTGTGTGTGAGCGAGTGCATGTGTGCATGCATATATATAAAAATAGGTATGGTGGAAAAGATGTGTCCATAGTGCTGGATGTAAGGAAAGTTGAGCCCATGCCTTAGCGTGCCTCAGAATGGTCATGTGTGTTGTTTTCAACACTGCACAGATGTTTTTTTATTGTTTTTGTTTGATTCACACCTGGAAAGATGTGTTTGTCCATGCGCTTATCCCACACACATGCACCCCACACACAAATATCAACAGTCACTACGGTGCATGTTACATGGTTCGGTTTTACTTACCTCATGTACTATGCATAAAATGCAGAAATACTTAATTCTTCATGATCTTTGACCTGTGTTTAAAAATTAATGTAATGATTATGTGTCTGTTGGTTATGTGTGTGTGTGTGCTCATGTGTGTATACACACTGCCATGTGGGAACACATTAAAAGTACTGTTTCCTGTGAGCTGCTTTATAATTGGAACCAGAGACACACACATGAAATACATGTCCTGTCCATAACGTATACAGCTGACCTGCTTAGTTTTGATTTCGTAGAACATTGATGGGCTGTGTCTGATTACTGGCAGAATTTGTGCAGTCTGTTATGCTCTTCCCTTAGAATGAAAACAAGAAGAAAGAAAAAGAGGAGACGAAAGCAGAAGAATGTGAAGATGACAAGAGAAGAATGATACACACTTTGTGGCAAGTTTGTGTGCTCAGTCCAGACCAACATGGGATGCGGAGACCTGGAGTCAGTGCTGATCATGTTTGCCAAACTACAGGGCACAGGAAGGGTTCACCCATTGCAAGCAAGGTTGTAGTTGCGGCTGCTTGTGTAACCCAGCACACACGGCCACGGCTCAGAATAGGTGGAATTTGTGGCAAGTCAATAGTTAAGCTATCGACTTGTTAGCTCTTGAGTTACAAACTGCTGTACTTCTTTTGTTGAAAGGTTCTGTAATGTTGGTTGCTTTTTTTTGTTGTTGTTGTTGCAAGGTATGTTTGAATTCTTGATGTGATGAAGTCATGAAAGAGCTCTGTGCTGGTCAGTTAGGCAGTCATACTTTGAAATGGAAAGCTGTAGTAAATGTGTGAAGAAAGAAAAACTGGGAAACATTCTGTTAGCTTTTGGGTTTGAACCTGTCTCCACCACAGCGAGGTTGAAATGACACATGAAATATGGTCTCCAGACATACACAGTTTTACAGTTTTCATCAAGACGATGCTGACTTTCAAGTTAATCCATCATACACCACACGTAGAATCAAACTGGCTCATATGAAAAGCAGTGGCATTCTTTGTCATTGTCCATACAAGGTAGGTAAGTGGATCCTGGTAATCGATTGCCTGCTCTTATGGGGAAATCGGGGTACTCTTTCAGTACAGATAGCGTTCTGACATTCTGGAAGTGTCTCTTTGTAACTTCCCCTTTTCTAGCACTCTTTGACTTTGGGTTTCTTTTTGTCTCCGCCCGTACGCCCCATTCTTCCGTCTTCATTCTTGGACAGTCTTTTACACTTTTTTTCTCTGCACACAGTACATTATATGTCAGCTTTTTTCTTCTTTTGGTTTTTTTTTTTTTTTGTGTGTGTGTGTGTTTGTTTTAATCTGGCAACTTGGTTGTTGGGCTGTACAAACTGCCAGAATGTAGACATGAGTAGTTCATTATTTTGAGTGTTGATCCACAATGGGGTTGGTTTTTTTGAACGGCTTTTTTTGTTACAGTAGTTCTTCATGACTTACTGATTTTTCGTTTTTGTTGTTATCTGGAGGCTGCAAATCGTGCTGAATAGGGAGTGCACCAACATAGTCTGCGTTTGTCAACCTTCAGGGATGTTGTTTGTTTAGGTATTACATTATTTTTGGGTTGTGCATATGTAAAGATTGTCTTTGTTTTGTGTGTGTGTGTGTGTGTGTGTGTGTGTGTGTGTGCGAAAACAGGATCAGAGGGTGTGTGTGTGTGTGTGTTTGTTTTTTTTTACTCCCCCCAGTTTGGTGGCAGCCTAAAAACAGCCTTTTGTTGTCAGCTGGGTTTAATTGATAGACATTGAAATGAAGTCCCCATTGAGACACTGGGTTCTTCTCAAATTGCTCTCTGTCTCTTTTGGAAGTTTTTTTTTTTATAGTAACTTCCTTTTTTTTTGTTGTAATTTTGATTTTGTGTGTGTGTGTGTGTGGTCACTCTGGGTTCCTAGAAGTCATAGAAAATACTTAAAAGTCCCTGAATTTTGAGGATCCCTTTCAAGGACTGAAAGTGTCCCTGTAATTGGGACTTTGGAGCTTATAAATTCCTCAGGGTGTTTGAATGTGCTTGAAACTGAAGATTTTAATGAGCATTGTATGTTTTGGTGAAAAGAATCACTTAATTACATATTTTTATAAGAAAAGTTTATTTTGTGCATGCTGAAAGTGTCTACTTGTAGCTAGATTCCGTTGAAGTGACTCTGTCAAGCCACCAAAATCCACTTAAAAGACTTGCATTTTCATATACATAGCCCTCAAATTTTGTATTCAATGTCCTTGAAAATGTCCTAAATTTTTTGCTTGGAAGTTCATAGGAGCTATGTCACTGTCTTTGATTCTGCCTTTTTTTTTTCAAAAATTCATTTTTGTCTTTTTTTTGCTCTCTTTTTCTTATCTGCAAACTCCTATGAATTTGTTTGATAACATTTTATGACTTGTCAGCTGTTTTGTTGTTATTCGGCGATTGAATAATGAAGTTTTTATACACTGTATGGAGTACAGAGGCTGTCTGTGTTCTGCAGCATCTGTAAACCCATAGGACTTAATTTTGATTATTGTTAGTGGCTGTGGAGTGTTATTCATTTATTTTTTTTTTTTTTTTTTTTTAATCAGGTGGTGAAAAACTATTGGAAAAATGTGTGCTCTCAACACAGACTAATGATGTATTGTATGTATATTGAATGTCAGTGGTTTAGCTGCCTAACAGGAAAAATGCACCATTTTGATTTAGTGCAGATGTGATCAGGGGAGATCACTCTTACAGATTCAGAGTCAACATGCAGGCTATTGAAAGGTTTCTCTAAGTTTTCCTAATGGCATAGGGTTACCATTACACTCGTTTAGGATCAGGGTCATGTCACTGCTAGTGTTAGCTTTTGGTATATATGAAGAATGTTGTACTTGTAACACTTATTGATTTGCAAACCAAAAAAAAAATTGAGCGTTTTTCATACTTACTATGTCATGACTGTTGATGTTAATTGTTTCTGTTTCAGGATGTGTGTGTGTGTGTGTGTGTGTGTGTGTGTGTGTGTGTGTGTGTACATGTGTGTGTGTGTCCAGTGGTGTGACTTGTTTCGTGCTGTGGCATTTTTTCCTGTGTGAGTTTGAAAGCCCTTTAACTCTGACTAGTTTTTGATATTTTTGCATGAATTTTTTGTAATTTTTAGTAACATTCTGCGCATTATTTCTAAAATAATAATATTTTTGTGATGAATGTGTCTATTTTGGATTTTTTTTAGGCAATACACTGCTTCAGATAACAAAAATATCGTTCTAAATACCATAATTCCGGGAAGAAAACCGTCTGTCACTGGTGAAATTCAAGGGAAAGAACTGAAGAGCGTTAAAGACTGCGGCTGGCTGAGCTATAATGATTAAAACTTGAACTCCTATGGAGAAAAGGAAAGTTCCAGGACCCCTGTTCTCTCTCTCAGGGGGCATAACATTCTCTTGCCCTAGCTTCTCTTCCCTTCCATCATGCCCCCCACCCACCCCCCCCCCCCCAACCATCCATCCCCCCTTCCCCTGCATGCCAGCTACTTCATACCCTTTTTCTCTCCACCACTTTTGAGTGGTAGATTTGTGGCTGGCCTTTCCCATCAGATTAGGGTTTGGGATGTGTTTGCTTTTTCTCTTATGTGGGCGATTCGATTTTAAGATTTTTTTTTTTTTTTTTTTTTAATGGTGCTGATTTGTTGCTTGGTGATTTGGAATGTGACTGTTGATTTTGTTGTTGTTCTTGTTAACTTTGGTGTGTTGTGTGTGTATATGTGAGCGCATGTGTATGTGTGTGTGCGTGTGTGTGTGTTTCTGTTTACTCGAAGGTTGCATCTTTATTAAATCTGAAACAGAAGTATACTCATTATCTCTTGTGAATTTTCTGGTGCAGCACTTACTATCCAGCTTGTGACAGCAACTATATACTTGTTTTTTTTTTTTTTTAATATTGTTGATTATATATGTGTTCAATCTACAAGTTTTGGGTTTGTTTTCTCTATCAACCAGTATTTTCCTTCTGCATGAGTAGACATGTTTTATTACCATTTTTTCTGTATTATTGTCATTAATACCAAAGAAGAATGACACAAAATCCAGTAGGATTTTTTTTCATCAGAAAATCAGTATGTTGAAATGTAGAGACATCTGTTCTGCTCTTTCTCATCTATGTTTAAGAAAGTCTTTACAGAATTTTCTTGTGGTTCAGTTTTGAACTATAAGCTTTTCTTTTTTGTTAATAATGTGATCGGGAACTATGAAGCAACACTGTACATGGTTTCAAGAGTGGACATTGGCTGTTTAGTAGTTGTTGGCCTTTGGGCTTCTATGTGTTTGTTTATTTCGGTGGTGGTCGTTGCATTTAATTGTGTTACCATTGTTTTTCCCTCATATAACTGGGGTTGATAAGTTTCAAAACGGGGTGACTGCAGACAGTACCTGAAACCAAACCTGCTTTCAAGACCAAACCTACGAAAACTTCCAGGCATGAGAAAAATCTCTAAGACCTAGCTGTGCGCTCCAAACTAAGCAAACACCACTACATCTAAGCCACCCAGTGCTACCTTTCCTGCTCAAAACCCAACTTCAGAAACTGTCCTCTCACCACGCTGGACACCGTCCCTTCGTGGTCCCAAAGGTTCATTTCAAAGATGAATGCACGTTCTCCTGTCAGAACCAGGGCATTTCTTTTTTTTTTATGCTGTCGACTGTGAACGGTGCAAACAAGATCTATGTAAGTGAGACATCCCATACTTGTGGCATGTGCATTTCTGAATGCCTGATTGACACCGGCCACCGCTGATCCAAGCCAGTTGCTCTGCACTACAACCATCCCCCCACCGCAAGATCAGTTATGTCAAAGGTCTGGCACTTTGGCAGTTGCAGAGTGACAGTTTGGAGCACACAATACAGGGATTCCATCTCACTTCCAGACTGGGCCTTGCTTGGCATGGGCAACCAAAAGTAATGCACTTATCCACCCCCATAGTACCGACCAGCAGCATGCTCCATGGATAGACACACCACCGCACTACTAATTATTTACTTTCTGTACATGTTATGCTGTTTCACTCTTAGTTCTATATTTACTTACCCACCCACCCTCTTTTCTTGCCCATATGTTCTTTTCAAATACTTGTACAGTACGTACTTGTTTTCCTTCCATTTAATTGAATTGTACTAACACTGTATTAGCATTTTACCTACTGATCAGTTTCATTCATTTCAACTACTGTTTTTATCATTATTATTATTATTACTATGATTATATTATTATATTACTGTTTTTGTTATCATCAACATCATCATCATCATTATGACTATACTTTCAGATGAACTGTATTCCTTTTGTATCTTCCAAATTTCTGTCCATTTGCATATTTCTTAGGTCTCACCGTACTGTATTTCCTAACTTCTATATCATTATCGTTAACATTATGATAGTTTTTACTCTAACTGTTAGCATAACTTTTCCTATTTTTCTCCTTCTTCATCTTCTACTCTTGATCAGTACCATCATCATCATAATTATCATTATTGTTATCATGTTAATATTATCATCATCATTACTGTTAGTATTATTAGTTTCATTCATTTATTTATTCATACATTTATTTTGATTCGTATCCCCTCCCACCCAGCCACCCCCCCACCCCCTTCCCCCTCAACCTCTTCACTCTTCTTTTTAGTTTCTTTCTGCAGTTTTTTAGCTTCTCACCCAAGGCTGTATTTTGCCTGGAGATTGAAAAGATAAGTGACTGTTTGTTTTCATGGTTTTTTTATCGCTATTTTTTTTTCCTACCTGAAGAAGGCAAGTAGCTCAAATTGCTATTTGTTTGGCAGCCCAGTTAATTCCATGTTTGCTCTTATTGGAGAGATAAAATAAGTGGGAATATTTGGTGCGCTCGGCAAGGTCGTCTTATCTGCCTTAAGGATGTCAGGAGGTTGGTTATGTAATGAATTTGATGTACATAATTCAAAACTGTATATTGGTTTTCATTAGCTTGTTTTTATCAGGGCAGGACTAAGAAAAGTTTTTGTTTGTTTGTTTCTTTTTAATGTGTGTGTGTGTGTGTGTGTGTGTGTGTGTGTGTGTGTGTGTGTGTGTGTGCATGGTGAAAGCCCAGAAAGGGCTGGGCACTCTGTGGTCAGATGAGCAATTATGCAGTTGAAGCCGAAAAGTCTGAGACACAAGAAGAAGAGAGCATGTTGTATGCTCACCATTGCCAAGGGTAGGTGTGGCTAGGGAAAAACCTTGGTTTGACTGGTGAGGGGTCCTCGGATGAAAGTTTTGCCAGGGACTGGACTGACATGCTGGACTCTGAGCCTCACGTCAAACTGATGTTTTATGATGACTATACAGTAAAACCACCATGGAGAGACTTTTTCCAGTTCATGAACTCGCTTCTTTTTCCAACCTTTTTTTTTTCTTTCTTCTTCTTCTTCCACGTACGGAGGCTGATACCCCTGTGGACACTCCCTGTATTGACAGCAAGGATTAATCCCATCTACCCAACAAAGGGCGTGGAGTTTTGTATGTATGACTGTTTTTTATCCTGCCATTAAGGCAACCATACACCAACTTCAGAGAAGGTGCATGCTATGTGTAACATGACATCCATACCAATAGCCAAATTGGCCTTTTCTTCCGAAAGTTGGTGATGGGATTTACGTGTGTGCAAGATGTTGTGCGTGCTTTCACACATGGAACCTCGGTTTATAGTCTCATTCAAAGGACTGTATGGGAAATGGAGTCAGAACCAATGTTAACTCTGAGGGAAAAATCACCCTGTACCAAAACGGCCTGGCGGACATTCGAACCTGCAACCCCAGGATCACCAAGATTACAAGTCCGGCGCTCTACCACTAAGCTGTTCCTTTTTTTTTTTTTTTTTTCTTTCTCTGTCTCTACACTGAAGTTCTTAAAAAAGAGTTTTGGAGGTGTCTGTGTTATGTGTGGAATTGCCCCCCCCCCCCCCCCCCAGTTAATCTTTTGATGTAACGATCTTCATTTGCCTGTTACAATGATCACATTTTCTGAAGACAGAGTGCATCTGCTTAAGTTGTGAGGTGATGTGACGTGGTCTTGTGTGCAGTCCTCCCACCTTGAGCTACATGACTGCAGTCTGTTAGGTTTGCTTCAAGTGGGGGCTGCACAAGACAATTGCCATCATGTTACCAAGATGGAGGGGGGGGGGGGGGGAGAGAGACCCTGACTGCACTGACAGATCACAAAATTCAGCGACAGTGTTGGTTGTGTTAAGTTTGTAAGGCTAGTGAGGGGTAGCAAGTTTTATGAAATGTAGTTATAACATTGTTTGTATTCATAATAGTTCTTGATTATGTTCCCTTACAATTTTTTATAATTTGTTCTAGTTTCACTTTATAATCATGTTCCTTTATCACCATGCTTTTGTTAAAAACCAGGTGTGCTATCTGCTGAAGAAAATTATGTTATCAGCTGAAGGTAATTTTTTTGTTTGTTTTGTTTCATTTAAGAACTTATCTTTTATATTCCCATGGCCAGTGAAAAATAACTGCTTGTGTGTGTGTGTGTGTGTGTGTGTGTGTGTGTGTGTGTGAAGTAATGCACACACCTTTTCTTAAGTTACCATTCCTGCATGCAAGTCTATTTTAATTCATTCTTTTCGGGATTTTTTTTTTTGTGGACATGTTCTGGAATGTGCATGGCAGCACCATGTCTAAATCTTTAAAAAAAAAATTTTTGTTTGTTTGCTTTTACAGATGCACATGTATGTTTTTGTGTATTCCCTAAGTTTTCTGTATTTTATTTGGTTTAACTGGAGCCAAAATGTTAACCAAGAAAAGCCAAATGCATCCCCACCGCTCTCCCCACAGGATCCATATCTCTTTTGATTCACCACCAGAGCATATCACATCTCCATTTATTCATTTCAAACTACAAACTCATGGCCAGTTCCCCAAGACATCCACCCAGTACCAAGAACCTCAGAGGCCTTCTTCACAAACATATCTACGGACAGACTTCAACTTATAGATAGATATAAGCCAAAGGGCCGCGTAGTTAACATTTGAACATTTCACGAGTTAGCGTGCATTGTTTTTATGTTCACTTGGCAGTGAAATCATGTAGTTTCTTCAACATTGCAGTGATTTTCCTAACTGTGCAATTGTGTATGATTGTTAATTGAGCTGAAATGTTACGTATTCCCCAAAGTAAATACTACAGGCAATCACAATGCAAGGAATGCTGGGGGCTCTATCAGTCTAAATTTGTTGCCCTGTTTCTGGAAATTTGAGCCAGTTGTTTCCTATTTTCTGTCACTTTTTGACTTCGCCCACTTAATTTTTTATCTTTGTTTACTGTGGTCAAGGTTTTTTTTTTTCTTTATATATATATTTTTGTTGTTCTTTTCTTTATTTTTCTTCTTTTTTTTTGAAGGGAGTGGGGGGGGGGGGAGGGGGTTGCTTTTTGTTTTTGTTTTTTGATTTGTGGCCTATTCATCTGTCTGTATTGTAAACAAACCTTTATGCATTTTTGTTTTATTAAAATGTATGTCAGCTTTCTTGTTGTATTCTGGCCACTGCATAGCAACTCTAGACATACTCTGTTTACCCTTTGGTTGTTTCATGTGTGTGTGTGTACTTTTAAGTAGCACAATTATCTTTTTGTTTTATTTGCTTTAAGGATATTGATCACTTTGCCACAAGGTTCTTGTTGTGTGAATAGCATAGACAACTGTCTTTGTTACTTTTTCGAACAGCTGTTTTTGTTACGAGTGTTTCTTTTTGAGACTTCATTTTTTTTAAGCTGTTTTTGTTGTGTGTTGCTTTTTTGAGACTTCACTTTTTTTTCACTGTGTGGAGTTAGCTGATAGTGCCCTGTATGGTCAGCTAGGCCAGAATACAGTAGAAACACACAGTGCTGTGCAGTGTATGGTCAGCTAGGTCAGAATACAATGGAAGCACACAGTGCTGTGCAGTGTATGGTCAGCTAGGCCAGAATACAGTGGAAACACGCAGTGCATGCAGTGTATGGTCAGCTAGACCAGAATACAATGGAAGCACGCAGTGCATGCAGTGTATGGTCAGCTAGACCAGAATACAATGGAAGCGTGCAGTGCTTTGCAAGAGCCACTTTTCCTAACACAAGGATGTTCAATGCAATCCAAAGATATACAAGGGTTGGGGGTGGATGGGGGTGGGGGCCCGTTTGGCCTGGTGAGCAAGGCATCAAGACTCTTGTTCCAAGGTGCGGGGTGCGATTCACATTGAGACAGCTTGGTTGAATGACATTTTCTCTTTGGAGTTAATGTCTGTAAAGATTACAGTCACTCCTAGTCCAGATGAGATGTGAAACCATTCATTCACACGTGAATGAAATCTCATGCATGCATGCATGCTAAATCGCATTTTACCTGTCAGAGAAAAGCTGGCCATCATGTACCAGGTGGGATGGACGGTATGAAAATACAGCAATGCTGTCATGTATAGACAGTATCCCCGAAATATACATTACGGGTATCTAGACAGATTGAAAAAAGAAAAAAACCTCAAAAGAAAAGAAAAAAGATCACATAGGTAAAATTCTCACCAGGTCTGGCTGAAACAGGGAAAGAAGGTAGATGGACTAAGCCTCTTGCAGTCTCTTATCCCATCCTCGAACTGAAAACCTTCTGCACAGGAATGTCGAGGACACTGTCTCACCATAGGTTCATTTCTTCACTTCCGTCTGAAGCAATCTGTTTTTTTTCGTGTATGTGTTTTGGGGTGAAAGGCATGGCTAAGGGTGCAGGGTTTTGCTTTCAGTGCAGTCTGCATGTGGTGTGTTGGTGCAGGACAACTCAACAAATATTTTAGAGCATTTATATTCATCCCTTTTAACATGGTTGTCCACTATGGTCAGTACTTCCTGCGATTCCACTTAAGTCTTGAGATTCAAAGCTGATGAAATACTCGTAGGAGATACTAATCTATTAAGATAAGGGGCAGTTTCCTGAGGATGTATAGGTTGTGTCCTTTTCTTTTGAGGCTAATTAAGCTTTTTGTTGTTGTTGTGTTCATGCCCATCTTATGTAATGTGTATATTCCTTTTTTTTTTTTTTTTTCATTTTGGTGTGTGGACTTTCCTGATTCAGTGCTGCATGTAAGCTCTGATCCCCACATGGTGATGTCTCCCTTCTGTAGGAAATTGTACCGATGTTTCATGTCATTAAAGGGTTTTGTTGTGGAGCTGAAGAAAGACGAACCAGTTTCCCATCAGTTTAAAAGCTGAAGGTTTGAAAGAAATTGCTGCTTAACTTCTATTCATGATGTTACTTAATACCACTATGTGGTAAGTGATGACTGCAGTGCTGGTGTATGATAATCCCTGTTCTTCCAGGTGTGTGTGTGCCTGTGTATAACTATCGCTGCGTATGCTCTAGTCATTCTGCAAACTTGACCCCCGCAATGCCATTCGCTGTATTGTGGTCAGTGTGAACGGGGGGGGGGGGGGGGGGGGGTCCTACCTGTTGTCCTTTCAACTCCAGAGACCCAGTCAGTCAACACTGCTGTATTCTGCCATTTCCTGCTGACTTTTCCCTACATGATCCCATCATAAGCAATTCCAAGGGAACCTCACAAGGGTAGGACACTTATGTTTTTTTTTACTGACCTGCCCTGCTACTAAGTTTTCACATGCCCCCATGCAAACCGTTTGCCCATCTGTGGGAAAGAATTTGAAATTCTGTGAAGTAGTGAATGACAAAGAAGATGAACACAGCCATTGTGACAGTAAGTGGCCAGAAGTAGACCACCTGTGTTCTTTGTTCTGATTGACCAGTGCCTGATAACGCAGCCAGTCGCTGGGCACAAGATAATGAATGATGTTGATGTCATAAACAGTGGCTTCAAAGGAAAGCACAATCTTTACCTGTAGCAATGATTTTCCAATATAAGCAAAATAGCCAACGCCCTATTTCCTGGCAGACGTTTAAAAATAGTGGTATTGCCAGAAGAGCTGGCTGCAGCATTCAGCACATGACTGACACAAGTTATCTACCACAGGTAGTTACGTAGCAGCGTCTTGCTGAGTCTTGCTGATGCTCAGAGGCTATCATCAATTTTGACAAAATGACGAATGCCAGCTTCTTAAAAAGAAGTATACACAAGATTTAGTGATGTCAGTGTCATCTATGAGCAGGTTAAAAATGTTACCAACATTCAGTAGGTTCCATTATTCTACTTTTTCCCCCAGCATTTTTTTTTTCTTTTTAAACCAGATTTTTTTTTTTTTTTTTTTCATTTTGCTAGATCTGCAAATTTGCTGAGAAGTGGGAGGTTAACTGCTCCATGCTTATGACCATGACTTTAAAAAAAAAAAAAAAAAAAAAAAAAAAAAAAAAAAAAAAGCTTAAAAAAACACCACCACAGACGGACTAGTGGATGAAAAGAGTAGGTGATGAGTATGACAGCAGTAAACTCTTGAATTCTGTTTTATGAGTAGAACTATTTGATATGTCTGTTGTGAGTCGACTTTTGTTTCCAGGGGGGCTTGTCAGTTGATCTAGCCTGATTGCATGTGTCCACCATGAATCGTAACCGACATATCATCAATAAGTTAACTCTGTAGCATTCTCACTAGCACCACAGGAAGAAAATCTAATTTTTCAACAGCTTTCCCAAGGCAGTGAGCAAAGTGTAGGGGAATGAAAACAAAGTGCTAAAAAGAAGTAGACAGAGGGGGAAAAAGTAATTATCAGTGTATGAAGCTATCCACTCTCTAATACGATACAATTAAGAGATCATAGAAAGACTGTAAGCCTTAGAACAGAGTCAGGAATAACTTGAATGGGTGTAAAATTGAAAGGTGTATTCAAGAAACCACCAAACAAAACTTACAGCATTACAAATAAGAGAGAGGCAGAGCATCAAACAGACAAGTTGTAAAAATTACATGTAAGGGGAAAGAGTCAAAATGTTAATGGGAAATCTTACCTAAGCCTAAGAAGTAAAGATAGATTTCAAAGGGATGCTTCATAACTGGGCCTCAAACATTCTTTTTTCCTTTGAACAGATCACTTGCTACAAAATACAGCTGCATGATCCTCATAAAGGAAGTGATGTCACCGACACTAGTGTGTGAGCACCGTCCATTGTCTTTGATCCCAGCAGACGTTACTCTCACCCGCCAGTCAGCATTGTACACCAAATATTGCCCAATAACCCTAAGCCTCCAGTGCCATTGGGATGTGATCGATGCCCAAGGCTGAATTACGAATGTTGCTGAAACTGGCAGGAAAACAAGATGGGGAAAAAAAAAAGTGATGCTTCAGAGAATGGCAGAACCAAACATGAAGTAAAACAAAGGTAGGGAAAAGTACATGCTGCTGAGGTTGACAGAAGGACGCTTCAAAGACAGATGTAGCAGAAAGTAGTGCTGACTGAACCGGTTTCTGGTCGTGACCACTGTATCCGTCTTGCCTTCTGCAGTCCCTCCTCCTCCCATGTTATTGCATTGTTTTGTTGCTTCGTCATTTCCACACGTCGCTTGTCCTGTTTCTTAGACCAAATGATATCCATATACATAGGTCTGCACATTTTATCCTGGGAAAACATGGATAAATCTACCATCTCTTCTACTGATAAATCTGGTGGCTGGAACACAAATATCATACTTTTTTTTTCTTTTCAGTGTGACGTGTCCATTTTTGTGAGCAAGGGAGTGTATGGGAGTGGTTGCACAACGAACACAGTCCTTGATTCGGTATTTTTTGTAATACTCGTTAAGTCTCCAAAGCTGTGAACCTACTTTAGGAGTTTGGCTTTGGCGATGTTTGATCTATGAAGAACGCATTTCCCAGTCCTTGTAGTTTCGATGAGCAGAGAACATCAAGTTGATTCTACTCAGCAACTTTTTGCCTCAACCTTCACACAGTATAACTATTTCAGAAGTCTGTTTTATTACAAAAATTTGAAAAATTCAGGAACAAAAATACCTACCAGGCATCAACATTTTGAAAACAATTTTGAACTGCAAGAACAAATGACTCATCGACCCTGTTATTTTGTATATGTTTGAAACTCTGAAACAAATTAAATCAAAATCCTTGGATTTTGATAAAAGTTTGAAAATCAGATACAATTTACAATGGCCCTAAAAGACAGAAATTCAACAAAATTGCCCTCAAATTCATTCAAAAGTTGGCAAAATCTCTGCATTTTGCAGGGGAACACACACACACACTCACACACACACACACACACACACACACACACACACCTTATTTCAACAACAGAGGGATTTCGGAAAAATTCATGAAATTCATGGAACAACAGGGTCTACTGGCAACCATGATTCCGACACACAACACATGACAAAACAGATGTAACTTTTTCACTCTTTTATTGATCTCTCAGTTATAGATCATATTCTTCATCCAAATCTTAACAGTCAGCCTCACTAAACTATGAATCAACCGAAACGGAAAGTATTGGAAAAAAAAAATAATAATAAAAAATAACACAAATATTATTGATAATAATCTGGCGCTCATGTGAATACCAAGACCCCTACAGCTCAGGGATTTTCCAGGACATTTTCAACAATATTAGCTGGAAAATCTTCAAAAATTAGATGTATCAACACATACATAAAACGCTGTCAACATATGTAACGTTAGACTCGTCCATGCACAAAACCACAAGCAGCATACACATCCAAACCTCACATGCAATCAGTTGACATCATCTTTCCTCAATGTCCCTCTCATGACTCAAGATAATAATAAACCACAGAGAAGATAAGGAGCACATTACAAAAAAAAAAAAAAAGCCACAAGACGTCACTGACTGTGCAATGAAAATGAACATTTCAGTTGCCAGAGATATGGCAAGAGAGGTACATAAAACGCAAGTGGCAAGTGGAAACAAGAGCTATTAATGAGATAACACATAACGGGCTAAAAAAATCTTGGAAAAAAAAAATGGAAGAGACTGCTTACCATGATTCAAAACAGCATTGGGTACCAATTTCTCAGAAACGGTAATGAAAAGTAACACAATCGTAAGAAACAAGCAAAAAAAAATTACAACTAAATCAGAAATGCCTTAAGTACCACCCCTAACCTGATGACTCACCAAGGAACCTTTAACAGTGACTATGGCAAGGAACAATAGACGAAGAACAAAGCCTTCAGAATCCACTTCTCTCACTCTGTTATCAGCACATGCAATTCACACTGCAGTTCTGCTTCACGCAGAACTCGCGCTGTCCACTCAAGAAAAAAAACAAACAAACAAAGAAAAAAAACAAAGATTCAAACCTGGCTGACTTTTACACATATACACACCATGACACCTGCAGACATACTATGCACATGTACAAGCTCACGCCCACTCCTACGCACACACAAACACGTTCATTTTCAGCAAGTTGGACAGGGCTCACCGATCAAAGCAAAAGAAGTGACTTCATATTTCATTGGCCTAAAATGTCAATTCTTTGTAAATGATCATTTTGTTTTTTGACTCAGACCATCTTTCCCATTCTTCTTGACAGTCCATCATTCACTGCCGATTCACCATTCATAATTGGCTTCAAATTACCACATCATTTTCTGAGAAAAGGTATGAGCAGCTCCCATCCCAATGGTTGAAAAATGGAGCCTATCCACTGAAGCAAACTTCTTGATGAAATGTCTCAAAACTATAACCTTTTGAACCCTGTTTGTATTCCTGACTGCGGACAATGTGTCATGGCACTTCTATGAATACTGGGCAACAGAACGACATGACCATGGCGAACCACTGGCATTCAACATCAGCAGTTCTGCGTTCTGTCTCGACTTCTAGGAACAGTCGAAACATGCTGCTATGAAGATGACGAAAACAATACTGAACATGGGGAAAATCAAGTAAGATTCACAGAGATAAAAAAAAAAAAAAAAAAAAAGCATAATGAGAAAAATGGGGAGCAAAATATATGCTTTTTGTGTGCATGTGCATTACTAATCTAGGATTCAACAAAATGATAAAAACTGAAAATGGATTGTTATCTATAGACGACTGATGCGCAAAAGCTTGTCTCCTCACCGAGGGCAATGCAGTAATGAAAAAAAAAAAAAAAAAAAAAAAAAGAACCAGAAGACTGACTGAGGAGGAAAGAAGCAACACACAAGATGAACACTACACAGAACTTTTCATCAGCAATCAACATTGCATGCACTCACACAACCAGCCTCTGTCAAAATGTTGGATTCATTACTCGCCGTGTCCAACACTTCCTTTGAGATTGACGATCATGGACAGTGCGAATCCACAGCATTTTTTTTTCAGATCCATACCACAGCAGCATACAATCACAAGACGTTTAACATGAACACTGGAACCAACATTCCCATTCCCAAAATGAGAGATTTGAAATCCATGCACTCATACTCCATTCATACACGCACACATACAAACTGCCAACATGGGCAAAGCACTGATTCATTTACATACACACCACAGACATTCTAAACATTCATTTAAATCTATGCCACATATATTGTCGAGACGAATAAATTCATTTACGCACATACACCTCAGACTGACTTTGTGAGACGGATGTAATTCCTTTCACATGGACATAACAAACACTGGAAATCTTCATTTACACAAAGCACAAACGTTGATAAGAGGCACATACACACCACAAACACTGGTAAAGAATTAACATTCATCAATTCATACACACAAAACACATCACATTCACTCACACAGACCACAGACATTCATTCACATACACAGTACAGACACTGGTAAGACATTCATTCACATAAAACAGAAACTGATAAGACTGATGTTCATTCACATATATACCATGGACATCGGTACATCAATTCATTCACATATACACAACAGAGACTGGGGTAAGATAATCATTTGTAAACACATTACTGACACCAGTTACTCAGACATTTACTCATAGATACAACAAAGGCATTGACAAGATATTCATTCATTCAGTCACACACTGTTGACATTTTAAAACATGTTCACATACATACAAGTTAGAGATATATTCTCACTCTCTCTCTCTCTCTCTCTCTCTCTCACACACACACACACACACACACACACTGTCCTGAATACAGACATTTGATTTATCAGCGCCAGTGTATCAGAGACACTGCTCTCTCTCTCTCTCTCTCTCTCTCTCTCTCTCTCTCTCTCTCTCTCTCTCTCTCTCTCACACACACACACACATACACACACACACACACACATACTGCAGATGCAATGAACACAGACATTTGATTTATCAGGGCATACACCCCTGAGACATTAACACACACACACACACGCACACACACACACACACACCAACACTCAGGACAAGACTAGACACAAACACACATACACACACACACACACACACACACACACACACACACACACACACACACACACACACACACACACACACACACACATCCTCTCACACTTGGAACAAGACTAGACAGAAGTCAAAACAAAACAAGACACACTGTTGCATGTGCTAAACCTAGCACATTCATCTCCTGCTTGTTCAAGTTTGTTTTCTTTTTGGTTGTTCAACTTCTTGTTTTTTTACCATTTGAAAAAAAAATCTTATTAAACAAACATTTGTACTAATTGCAGAGAATGGCAATAACTGCATAGAAAACAAAAACAAACATATGACACTATATGAACCCAGTCAATTCTAACTCCTGTGTTTTAAAGACTACCGTGAAGAAACAACATGTCCCTAAAAGCTTTCACTATGAGGACGTCAAACTCAACCATTACGTTAATTCCTGTGAAGACAGTCTGAGGAACTGGACTGATTCAGAATAATTTGGCAAAACTGACCGGCATAAAACAGAAGAACAATAATTTCATAACTGTCATCAAGCAGCCTGTTATAGATATTTGGAACATCAAGCCTCTTTAATTAGTAGGACACTGGATGCAAATATATTCAGCACACTGAGCGTGTGGTGGTATCGGGCACACAGTCTAGACAAGACACTCCACGACACTGCTTTGAGATGCATTACCTAAACAGAGGATTTCAGTGCTTACAAGGAAACTGAACTGTATTGATTCTTCTTACCTTGGCTTCTGGGATGGCTATTTTCTCAAAACTCAAGAAACTGAACAGAAAGTGATTTCAACCTTTTTACCACTGGGTCCGCCCATTTTCAGCCAAAAACCATCTCCAGTGAGGTTCTGATCCACCCATCACAAGTGGCCTTACTTTTCATTTTCATGCAGGTCATTTGGGAAGCTTTGATCATCACTTTGTTTTTGAAGGCAACACTGACCACCATTCGCACAGAGCTTTGATTTGAGTCCAAAATGTTTTTGAAAGTATTATTTTTCAGATTGTCGTGCTATCAGTAACAATTACAGGGGACTGTCCATTTAACACGACCATAGCTAACAGTAACGATTATTGGGGACTGTCCATTTAACACAACCGTGAACAATCTGGCAGCCCAGGTGCCGCAGAGTCCACAGCAACAGCTCACAGAGCAGTGTAAACCATGCCAATATGTCTGCACTCTCTTCAGACCTCAGCGGCAGTGCCTGAGATGACCAAAGACAATTGGACAGTTGGCATCATCCTATGAATCGAGGCTAGATTTTCTGACTCAAGGTCAACAATACACACACATGCACATATCGAACAAACTACGTCCACCACTTGATTTTTAAGCAGAAATTTGGTAAAACTTTGGACTCGATTTCTCCTCCCTTTTCTTTTTTATCTTTGTTTTGATTTGTAAAAAAAGAGCGGTTAAAAAACAACAACAGATAAATAGTATAGTAAAAGATTTAAAATAAAAATTGCTCCTTTGACACCATTTGAAGGCAATTCAATTTTGATCACCTATATCCTTTTTTTTTTTTTTTTCTAATGGAAAATCATTCTTGGTTCTACTCACAAAACCTAAGCAATGGTCTGAAATTAAAAACTCATCTATGGATAGTTTCTTATCTCTTCATTGTATGTCTGTAACTTTTCCACCCACAGATTACCTGTCGGGGGATTTTTTTAATGATAAACATTTTAACGGTTCATCTCTTTGAAAAAGACTTTTGAAATACAAGAACCAAACACAACAGATGATTAAGCAGTGCTTGTTTGTACGATAGCACACCACCATCAACCGGAAGTGCATAGCACAATGATAGTCTACACTCCACGGCTTACACCATTTCCAGTCATGACATGCTTATTATCTGCTTCAATTGAAAAAAAAAAAAAAAAAAGACAGAAAGGAAGAAAAGAAAAAAAAGAAAAGAAAAGAAAAGAAAAGAAAGAAAAAAAAAAATCCCTTTACAACAACATGCACATACAGATATATTATCCATCCAACCTCTGCTCCAGGTGTGTGAGGAGTCCAACTTAACTGGGATGTGGGATTGGGTGTAAGGGTTTTCATGACAATGAATGGAAGGGATCTCGATGTTGAGTAAATCTTTTTCCCCCCTTTATTCCTCTCTACCCAATTTTTGACTCTACTGTTGGTTTTCCATACTTTGCCCTCTCCCTCCCCTCCAACATTATACCTGTTCTTTGTGTCAAACAGACTGCACACCCTTAAACAGAAACCCACTTAATATTTTTTTGTGAGGTCACTTGTTGTCCTCTTAGTGACAATACTCCAACACCACCCGTTCCAGCTCCTCCTTACACAGCCACACAAAGGCATATTCTGCCGCAGTTCCAGCTGCAGTAGTTCTACAGAGCTGTCAAGGTCAGTCACCAATGAGGTCATCTGGCAATGGAGGTAGACGCTGCCACCGGGTCACCTCTGCGGTGCCAGTGGTGTTCTGTCCTGATCCAGCATATATGACACCACCTGCTTCACCTTTACCTGACAGCAGTAACTGCTGACTGCAGGTACCAAACTGAGCGCTGCCCTCCGATGGAAGATCACTGCCCCCACCCATCCACCGACAGTCCACAAGAACTTTGCTGATACCATAAGCCTCGACATGAACCCATAACATACATGGAAGCAGAGAAGGTACCCAACTTCAAGTCACCACCAGAATAGGGCTTGCAGGGTAACAGAATTTGGAATATCTATTTAACAACAACAACAAAAACTCTTGTCTTGTACATCCTCCTAAACATAGGAAACATTCTTTTCTTTCTTTGTAAAGGAATGTGTGTGAGAAGTCTGAGGAGAAAGTAACAAAGCTCTGCAAGATTATCTCCTTTACAGAAGACTTACTTAAAGCTCTGCAAGATTTATCTCCTTTCCAGAAGACTTTCTTCCAGGGGGCAAGTGGGGAAGAGTCCCCAATTCTGAAATTAGATTGCGGCCACTCCCCCAATCCTGACTCTGATTTCGGACTAGACCCTACCAATTATCACAAGTTGCAACTGCAACTATTTTCCAAGAAATTTACAATGAATCATCTAACTCATTCAAACAGAATATACTTTCAAAAGCACTTGGGGAAAAAAAGAGAGTTTTTGTGTGTACCTGACAAACTCTATTTATTGGGAACCATAAAAGATAATAAAGCTCTTTTTTTGTACCAACTGCTATCTTCAACAATGCATTAAACAAAAGAAAGTGACAGCTCAAATAAAATAACAGATCTGTGACATGAGTACGACAGACAGCATGTAACCAACAATTCTTGAGAAAAACAAATTATCATATTTTTAGGATTCTTCATCTCACCAGTGCGGTTGCTCTTTCCTTTATACTTGTTCAAGTCATGGTAGAGGCCTCCTCCAGCTTTCCACTGTTGATGACAACAGCACACATTTTCATCTGTGCTGAACTGCTTGCATGAGAAGTCAACAACTCCTCTTTTTGTCATGCAGACACAGCATGACCAGCGACGTCAATCTTCCAGCACGTGCTTGTGCATCTTTTTCTCATTGCTTAGCTTACTTATCTAGCCATTCCCATTTCCAGCCACTTTGCTGTGGTTTCCATCTGATCATTTGAAGATGCTGACATCATTGTGGGAGTCAACTCCCCCCCCCCCCCCCCCCCCCCCCACACACAGCTTCATGGCCTGAGGGAAAGCCACTTTTTTGAAACATTTTGTAATATCCTGACTAAACAAGCTTCTGGGAATCTTGACAGTTTTGAAGTTTTTGTGTGCAAACGTTACCTAAATGATGCAAAGAGCCACTTACCACTTCTTTTGAAGATATCTATTTCATTTTCTATCATGCTACACTATGAAAATCATACAGGAAGATTAACAAACCACAGAATACCTAGTAACCAGAAGAACCACAACAAACTCTTGTTGATCCAGAAGATACCCAACTACCAATCCAGAGACTGCCCCAAACAGACTTTGTCTGTCCCGGATTTCCGGTTCATTCCGGATGACTTGCACCCCTGTATTTCTGAGTACGAGAGGATTTCAAGGAGATTACTGCCCACCCTCTTCCCCTATCCCTTCTTTACCCCCAATCTTCCAAACCAACCCTCCCTCCGTCTCATCTACACATAACTTTGTGGAGTGTTTTCTGACTGCTCAAAAAGGCCCGCTGGGCAGAGTGGCAACAACAGACAGACCTAACACCAAACTGCTCACAAGGTCGTGGAGGGTGGAAAGGAGGCACGGGAAGGGGGGGGTGTGGATGTTCTAAGCAGACGAGGTGGAGGAAGAAGAGGGTGCGGGGGAGGGGGAGGTGGAGCGCCTCGTGTTGTTCTGCGCGTGGACCAGACGTGACCTCTCATCCTGATAGTGTTTCTCCACCTGTAGTCACAGCCAGCCCGCACACATACAGTTATGAATTACAGCTCAGCACATTTCACACGGCAATATCTTACTTATCACGATGTAAACACACACATACACACACACACACAACAGAACACACAAAAAAAATCCAGCTACTACAGAAAGAAAAACAAGAACTTTTTTTTTTTAATATGCAATTCATAACCAAACAAAAAGGATTGCAAGGTGTATGTGGGGTGGGTGGGGTGGGGAGGGGGGAAGGGGCAGCTTAACTGTTTTGTTTTATGTACCAAGCAAGTCAATCTTTCCATGTCCACATGCAGTGTGCATGGTCATTGCCACTGCCTATACAACGCCTCTAGCTCTCTGCCATCTTTTTATTTCTGTGTCATACCTCCTATCTCCTTTAACCACCGACATTTGTTCATTGATAAACTCTATGCCTAATACCAAAACTAACACACACATACAACCATGTCAATACAAGAACTTTGTCCATGATTTAACTGAAGCAAACAACACGTCCTCTGGCTTCACTGTCTTCCAGTTCCACAATCACCAGTTTTGCGCAACATGCCTTGTAGATCATGCTCTGTTCATTTAAAAAAAAAAAAAATGTTCAAGTACTCCGTTTTTGTCACAGCAAACTGATATGGTAACAGATTTAAACTGGTGACCAATGATATACATACATACACAAACATAGAACAATGCAGGTATGCATGCATACACGCTTATATCCCCAACGCACACGAGTTCTGATAGTCCAT
The DNA here is from genome assembly GCA_016801955.1 of Conus betulinus. NCBI lineage: Eukaryota > Metazoa > Mollusca > Gastropoda > Neogastropoda > Conidae > Conus > Conus betulinus. The sequence continues at coordinate 396,412 of JADBJO010001191.1, forward strand.
AATCACTCATTCTTGGTGAGCCTAAAATGTTAAAAAAAAAAAAATGCATAACAGATTTGCCTATTTGGACCATGAACATTCTGGTATTTTCCAAGCCAAACAAGTCACAAACTGCATCAAGCGTTGCATAAGAAATGTTTCTACTTTAGGATCATCCATATCAGAGAACAGAAGGTCATATCCCTTTCCCTTATGAAATCACTCTTCCATTCTTGTTCACAAAGTTACCTTCTTTGTGTCCATTTCTTCACATGCAGCATGTTGCTAAAACTATAGACGCCACATCTAACAAGCGATGGTGGCAGAGAAAAAGAGAACAATCCACACACCAAACTTTTCTTCTGGTTATTTCAGCCATCTTTCATTGTCTGCACTGCCAAACAGTCACTGACATCTTGCCAGTCACCGTGAATGTTGGAGATACTGAAACATGTTGTCCTATATATATCAATTAAAAAAAAAAAAAAAAGAGAGAAATTACCTTAAGCAAAAAGTATAACCTACACCCACCCTGACTTAGAGATTTTTCCACGCAAGCATTGATGAATGTCTTTGAGATCAGAAAGGAAATCTACTTATATTGAACTGCCTTGATTTTTTTTCCCACACACCATAAAAACTAGCATCATCTTAGTAGTAGGTATTCATCTGAATTCAGACTCCCTGCTGACAAAAAAAAAAAAAAAGACTCCTTGTATCAAATTTTGAAAACTCATTTTCAATATTCATTAAACCTGATTGCAATCAGTGATGAAAGTAGGTCAACAATAAACTAACAATGCTCTGTGACTGACACAATAAAAGAGCAGACGTCATGAACTGCGCATAGGTAGTCCTGCAGTTGTGAAGGGTTTCCTAGAAGGCATAATTTGTCAGTGTCATGAGTAAATTTTTGTGTATAAAGGCTCTTGATATCATAACAATGTGGAACTGGAAATTGTCATTGGCAGAACACATGTGTACCTCTCAGATTTCTTCTTGCAGAACTTCCTACCCAACCCCAATAAACCAAGATAGCAGAAATATGTATCTTCCAACCTGCTAAAGAAATGTGCACTATTTCTCCCATCACTGCCACTGTTAATTCTGTCTCTTGACAAAGGTCTCTCTTTTCAAAACTTGATTTACACAGATCATGAGGAATTCTCTTTGCATCAACTCAGTGAAGAACAAGATATTCAAACTGACTGATGGAAATGAAGGCAACAAAAAGTGATGAGAATGAACTCATCATCACTGAAATGCATGTGAACATTTTGAGGCTGAGAATATAGACAATATATCAGATATGTGTGTGTGTGTGTGTGTGTGTGTGTGTGTGTGTGTGTGTGTGTGTGTGTGTGTGTGTGTGTGTGTGTGTGTGTGTGTATTTGTAAAACGAAAACTCAAAAAGTTGTCACAGTTATGTAGAATGACCCTCTGAGATCAGTCCCAGACGCCATACTATCAATGATAAGAGTTTCAAGAATCCCCCACAATTCTGAGAAGCCTGGATCACAAGCAGTGATAAATGACGTCACCAATCAGCTTTGTTTAGCATGAGAGAGAGAGAGACAGAGAGCCACAGAGAGAGAGAGAGAGAGAGATGGCATTTCCACTGACCATTTTGCGTATATGATTGAGTGTGGTGAAGTTCTGTGAGTTTTCCTTCCCTGGCATCAGGCGGAGCTGGTTCACCGTGTATGGTGGAGTGATCATCACACATTCCATGACTACAATGGTGTCGTTGTCCCATTTGACATCGGAAATACTGCACACACACACACACACACACACACACACACACACATACACACACAGTGTGTTTGCGCACATCCATGCACACACACACACACACACACACACACACACACACATCATTCAAACATGACTGGAATTTGCTATTGGAGTACCTCTCAGAACCCCTTCACTGTCCCTGCCTGGGCTGAAATGTGCATTTTGTACATCACAGGGAGAGTAATAATATTTCTTACCAGTTTTGGAGTTAGTTTTCCCTTCCACTGTTACCAGGGAAGCTGGCTTGTTTACATGCACCCACGATTTTCCATGTTACAGGCAAACAGAATGCTCATATTGGCCCAGAATTATTACAAGCTTCAAGTAATGAAAGGGTTAAAGATCAGAGCTTTTTACAGTGAAAACTTCTTGGCTCCCATCAATTTCCATGCTGACAACTGAAGTCTGTCCTGAAAGATGATGATAAATTTGTATTCAGCTTGACAAGACCTGGCATCAATATCTGACAGTGCTGAAGCTTCGAATGGCCAATCACACTCTTGCTGATTTCATTTTGTAATGCTGTGAAAAGGCCTATATTTCATATCAAACACACAGAATGAAAGACAGAAGCTGGTTTTCACACCAACATCAGACAGCATATATTAATAACCTCATTTTTGGTTAGTATTATAATTCTGAGTATTTTAGCAGCTAGAAGAATACAGCGTCTTTCTCATAAGACGGTGTGCAAAAATATACCACAGGGAGTATACTTGTACAAGTGTCACAATGCACCATCAAGACTCATGCCCTGACAACCATTCCTACAGGGATGGCAGCGGCATCTCGGGGCCAAAGCTTACAACCATAGGTTTCAGGGGGCGTCATGGTTTATATTCCCCCAGAAAACAACAGATAGGGCAGCTGGACTGGTCAAAGTTGGTTAGTCAAAATCAAACCCACATACACAGCCGTGGGAATGCACTGCAACCTGAACTGCTGTCACTTCACACTCTAGCTTGGCTACTGTGAATGCCAGAGCAAAGGAGGAACTTTTTTTGTTTGGCTGGTTGGTTGGTTGGTTGGTTGGTTTGTGTGTGTGTGCGTGAGTGCGTGTGTGTACGCGTGTGTGTGTGTGTGTGTGTGTGTGTGTGTGTGTGTGTGTGTGTGTGTGTGTGTGTACATGTGTGTGTGTGTGTGTGTGTGTGTGTGTGTTTTCATGTGCGTGTGCATGTGTGTGTATGGGCATATGTTTTGCTTGTTTTTGTTGTTTGTCGTTGGGATTTTTGTTTATTATGGAAAAGTGCACTATACATTTTCTGACAATACATTTGTTTTTTGTACATGTCAAGAATAATAATCGGGGTACAAATTTGCATTTGCAAACACCCAGGACTCTCGTTTGGTGATGTGACTTTCATACCACTCGATGTACAATTCTTCTCCTTTGGCAATGCCACTTTCTCACATCATAAACCAAAGCAAAACTTGTCTGATTCATGGTATGACAATTCCTTTTTCTCATACATGTAACACAGCACTTGACTGACTCATATTCTGGCAATGCCATTCCCTCCCATAAATTTTGTATCAACTGTCATGCACATTGTGTGCTGATTTGCCAACCCTCACACAACCAATTACAAGACTTTGTCTCCCCCTGAGGACTTACGTTTTGGCAATGCTGTCCATAAGCTGCTGGCCCTCAGGTGACACATTCTCACCCACGTACATCTTCTGACGTTTGAACTCCATGACATTCATGCGCATACGATTGTTGACCTGTAAGGACACATATTCAGCTCTCTCACTGTTTCAATAAACATTTTCCCACAACTGCAGCAAACACAAAAAAAAGGGAAGACATCTCTGACAAATAAGATTCCATAACCAAAATATCAGTCTCTGCCCAGACTTTCTGATGGCAAACTTTCAGATGGACCAAACAAACTTGATTTTATTCTGCTCAATGGTCTGACTGACGAACACATGCAATGAAACATAATATGCATGCATCATGATGTATGAGTAGTGTGTGTGTGTGTGTGTGTGTGTGTGTGTGTGCGTGTGTGTGTGTGTTGTGTGTGTGTGTGTGTGTGTGTCTGTCTGTCTGTCTGTCTTTGTAAATGTGAGTGAAATAAGACAAAAACATGAGAATAAGTCATTTTGGTACTTTATATTCATTATCAATTTCAGTTAGTACAAAACTGGCCACGGCTAGTGATATGCTCTTAATGTTTCTAAAACTGTATCGAAAGAAATTAAGAAAATTAAGCTGCCTGGGCTTGGACTTGGAGAACTGTATTTCCTCATCCCTCATCTCCACCCAACATACTCCTCATCCTCAATTCTGTATTTGTTGCAACAGGATAGCAACCATCAATATCCTGCCAAACCCTTGAACATGCATGTGTATTGAAATACATATTTTTTTTTTTTTCGTACAATATGCCCTTCTTTTCTCACACCCTCTGAACCAGTGAATGAGTAGGATGACATAATAAACAGAAGAGGAAAGCATTTAGTTTACAAAACAAAAAAAAAGAAAAAAAATTCTTCATTGAATATGGTGGTACCTTGTGTTTTGTATCCTAAAATTGACACAAGAACATTTAACAAACTGAAACTTGGAGCTGAAAACTGTACTAATGTGAACAGAAGAAAATTCCTTGATACTTGCCTATGATGGCATATGAAGAGTATGCACACATACATGTGCCTATGGCGAGGTCACACTGTAAGTTCAGTGCAGCATACTCATATGCTGTCATGGGCAAGTACGAAGGAGTTTCTTCTCTTCACATTAATACGGTTTCCAGATTCAAATTTCAGTTTGTTGATGTTCTTGTGTCTGTTTCAAAATACAAAGCACAAGGTTCCCCCATTTTCAAAGAAAAAAATGTTTTTTCTACTGAATGCTTTCCTCTACTGTTCATTATGTCATCACATGCTGAGACGCTCACTCATTCAAGGGGTACAAAAGAAGGGGAATACTATACTAACAATTATTTTGCTGCTACCAGTTGTCTTTTCAACACTCAGTGACACTCACAAGCAGAGCCTGAGCTGGCCTAAGCTGTAGTGCAGTCACTGCAGTTTCACTGTCTTTATCATCATGAATCTTTTCTGAACATTGAACTACCGTTTTAATGTCCTCATTATCCTAAAGCTTTTCCAACCATTTTCTTTCCCCTAAAAAAGCAAATTCATAAGATACAATGAAATCAAGGTCATTATTTTACGTCAGGTGGAGAGCGGGTGGGGTGGGTGGGAGGTGACCAGGGGAAAGGTGGGGGTGGGGAAACGAAAGTGCCTTCTCGTCCGTGTCTTAAAGCATGGACCTGGGAAGTTCTTGCTCCCTTTGTGGTTGCAGAATCCAGCTAGGCCCCTACTCCACTTGACAGCATCAGTTAACTGTACAAATCTATGGGCATAAAGACCAAGGATGCAGGTCCCTTGGTCAGTGTACTTGGTTCCTGTGGCAATGCGCATACACTACACACCAAGGACCCATGCCCTAGGTCATTTTGGTTAATAACTGTATTAAAAAAAAAAAAAAATGCCATATACATATGCATATACAAACACACACACACGCACACACACACGCACGCAAACACCCACGCACGCGCGCACACACACACACACACACGCACACACACCACCTAAGCCTAACAGATCAGAGAGATGAATAAAAAAAAGATACACTCAAAGCTATAGGTGGGATCCAGAGAAGAACTGTCCTCAGACAGGTGAAAACACTCCAGATTCAGCCAAGCTTTTGCCATGAAATCTTACATGCCCTCTGAAGAGGTTCCTGGTTACAGTTTTTGCTGCCATCAACAAAGGACTTTCCCTGCAGTCAGTGGGTCTTTTCTCACTGTCACTGGGCTTATATCCTCAGAGTCAGCCAAAACGCAGACAAGAAAAAGATGCACTAGAAGTTGCGGGTGGGAACCAGAGTACTGTCCTCAACTGCAGAACAAACCTGCTGGCAGCAATCCTGCACCAGCCTTGGAAGCCTGCACTGTGTTCACGAAGGGTGCAGGCATGTGGCATTCCCTTCAGATGTCATGGGACACAACGGTTCTCTGGCAGATGCCTTGTGTAAGAGCCACTGGATGTGACACAACAGAACCTCTGAAGGAGCATTCTCATGAGTGTACCAGCCTGTATTTCATGACTGCAGAGCCCTGTGGTGAAAAACATCACCATCAAGCAACTGCACAGAGACCTGAGGTCAGTGTGTTTGGTTATGCTGGAAATGGTAAAACACACAAGAGGTTGGACCCTACAGCCATGGTCAGTGTGAGAACCTATGCAACAGCCTTGAGAAGGTGTGAACACACAAACCGAACACACAAAACCCC
>JADBJO010001191.1:407500-435000 GCA_016801955.1 Conus betulinus
GTCCGCACGCAGTGACGTCTCCGTGATAAAACTGAAACTGAAACGGTTCATATTTGACATGTGTCCATGTTTAAAGGCTTCTATCATCTCAGCGCTAAAGATCTGAATCAATCAGACGCCGGAACCTAATTTATTATTTTGCTACAGAATCCAGGGGATCACAGCGAAAATTTAACCGCTAGATGGGGGAAGGGTCGGTGAGGGGAAGGGGTGGTGGGCATGGAGGGGAATTGGGGAAAGGACTAGCAAGCTAGGAATCTTGACAACTGCTGACAAGCTGAAAAAATGCACAGGCAGATAGGGTGTGCTCTTCTTCCTGATGGGTCTAGTCGGAGATCGCGCGGAGAGAGAAAATGCATTGATACTGCTGAGTTGTACTGAAAGGCACCAGGTTGCCACCGGGTATTTTTGATGGCTTCACGAGCGACAGTGTTTTAGGTTACATGATCGGCGAAGGTGGTAGACCGGATTTTTCTGCGGGCCTTACATGCAGTCTTGATAAACTTGTCTGCTGGAACGTGCCATCGATTGTTTTGGAGAAGGCGCTGAGTCACGCCTGCTTCCTGCAGTCTTTCAGAACAGGAAATCCCAGCTCACAAAGGACATCGTCCAAATAGCCCACGTCCAAGGATCTACTCCAAGGATCTATAATTTCATGTGACTGAAGCGAGCTGCCTGCCGTATCCTCTTCCTTCTTCAGATACGGATCCCATAGGCCTATTGTGGAGCCGTATTCCAGGGTGGATTGTATTAGCGCGATATGCTAGGCGAAGACATTCCTGAATGCTATTGTCGAGGCTTCTTTTAAGGCAGCTAGGGGTAGCACTGATAAATTTGCTGAGGTTGGTGTCGTCCCTTGCAGGTCCAATGACAAAATGATGCCTAGATACGAGCTCTGGTCGACATGTTTAAGGATTTCCCCGCATAGTTTGAAGAAGAACGTAGACTTGTTCTTTGTTGGCATGGCATAGTATTGCTGCACGTTGAATCGCATATGCCAGTTCTTGGCCAACATTTCCAATCTGTCAAGGTCATCCTCGAGTGAAGTGTGGTCCTGGAGAGTGTGTATTTCTGGGTAGAGCAGACAGTCATCTGCTAGCAAGCCTACTCTTGACTTTACTGAATGTGGGAGGTCATTGAAATGGCCGAGAAATAAGCACAGGGTCTAGCTGAATACTTTGGCATTGGGTGACACCAGTTTCGAGTGCAGCTCCTTCGGATGATACACGCTCCAGTACTACCTTCATGGTCGTCTTTGTCAGGAAGCTTACTGTCTATTGTTGGTCTGTTCCCCAGATTTCGAAGTGCTGCAGTTTGTTGTGGAGTTTTGTCTGAGGAACTGTGTCGAACGCTGTGTGCTGCTGAAGGCAAAAATCACAAGTCTGGAACCCTGTGTTGTTGAACATGTAAAGATTCCACATGGTGCTAAGTAGCTCAGTCTCACAAGACTATCCTGATCTGACACTGTGATTCTTGTCGGTGAGCATGTTGTGCTTTATTGTGTGTGTATGGAGGTGTCATTGTGATGCCGTGGTTTACATTCTGGCTTGGAACAGGGAGTTTGCGGGTTTGAATTCCGTCACGGACAGTTATAATATTGGGATATTTCAGTCCTGGTTTGCCCCTATCCAGAACAGTTGCGTTATGGGCCTACACCTGTGGAACGACACCTCACAGTTGAGTTTTATGAACTGAATAGGTGTATTTTTTATGGTGTTTCCTCAAATGTCTGGATCATTACTGCAAGTAGCCGACAAACAAACAAGCAAATAGACAAACAACAAGCACATCAAACGAGAAAGAGAACACACTATAAGCACTAGTGTGATGATGTTTGAAACTTTTGTTGTTGTTGTTATATTGTTTTCCGTTTGTAATGGAATGTTTATCCACACACACACACACACACACACACACACACACACACACACACACACACACACAACGCACACTCATACACAACGCGCACGCGCGCGCACTCACACACACACACACACACACACACACACACACACGCGCGCGCGCGCGCACGCAAGTCAAAAGTCTCCATGAGCAACACTCCTCAAAGTTTGATTTTGGCACTCAAACGAATGATGTTGTACAGCTTGTCATCGTTTGGTGAGTGGAGGTAAACACCATCATTTCAGGGCTATTGAGAGCGTGGGACAGAAGTAAAGAGAACAAGATATGCCAAAGAGAGTCGGTTCGAGCACACAACCTTGCCTCACGTGACTGCATATTTGAAAGAAGCATAATGTTGAGCTGTTGCACTTGATGGTGTCTCTCAGATCCTCATGAAAGAACCTTAACATTTAATTTGGAGAAGCTTTGGGGGACAGCCACACCTCTGGAGAAGCAAAAGGTCTCTCCACCTACTGATTATATGTCCAAAGCCCTTGTCAGGTCAATGAAGGATTCGTAGAACAAATGGACAACTGGTTCTGCTCTGCTCTCAGTGCTTCTCTTGCAGCTGACGATGGAAGATCATGTCCATTGTAAATCTTTCAGCTCTGAACACGCCTTGAGACTGGATAAAAAACGAGCACACACACACACACACACACACACACACACACACACACACACACACACAGAGAGAGAGAGAGAGAGAGAGAGAGAGATTGTGATCTGTTTGGGACAGGTAAAAGCCCTCCCAACGATGCCGAAGAGGGTGATGTCATCGTAACTGTTGTAATGGTTGCAATGATCCTTGTTTCTGATGAAGGTGAGGATGCTGGCAGCTCATATGCCCTGTAGCACTGTCCCATCGCAGTAGCCTTGGCAAAGTTCATGAAAATGGAAGAGAGAGATGCACTTTTGCCTGTGTTGATATTTTCCTCAGTCCGTTTACCGCTCATGGAGTACTAAGTTCTTCCACGAATGACAGGGACTCAAAGTTCTCCAAAGCTCTGTCAGTGACGTCGTTGACGTGAGACTTTATCTCCAGGAATACCCCCAACCCTCGTCTCCAACTATCGGTCTAAGTCAGAGATGATTAAATCAATGGATGATTTTTTTTTTCGGGTTGTACAGCTTTGTCAGTGGTTAGTACAAAGGCCTCTAAGATGACGTCATACCTGTTCTTTTGTTTTGTTTTGTTTTTTTTTTGTTTTCTTTTTCTTTAGATTCTTAGGTTACTTATGGTGCTCAACATTAAAGTAGAAAACTGCTAATGTCTTTTGTTTTCAAAACACGTTCGTTTCAAAAATAAAAGGTTGAAGCCTCCTTACTTTTGAAATGTTTGGCCAGATATTTGGTTGTTTGTTTTTGATATCCGTTTGATGAAAGGAAAAAAAACACGAGGGGAGGGAACCCACCGCCTTGCCAGGGTCATACCTTCCAGCCCGTTATTTCTGAATGACTTTGATAAATGAGATTAAATGATGTCATGGTAAGCGACGTTGAATGATGATTATATTAACCAAGTATTGTTTCTCCATGAAGAATTTGAGGTTAACTTAAGGTTATCAGGCCAACAATGATGTCACGATGAAAAGGATAGACTGATTCAATTTATCTGTAGGAAAAAAAAAACTACAAAAGGGTATTTTACAACCTCCACACTCCGACAAAAAAGTGCGACCACTAAAGGACCAGTATATCAAAACAAACAAATAAGCACATACCTACCTTCATAAAGAGAAAAAAAAAAAGACCCACGTTTCCTTCTAATCTACCATGAAAAAAAATATAAACTCTTCTTCTCGCGTCAGGTGGAATAAGCGTTGACAATACAATCAGAAAGCAGAACACCAACATCAATGTTCGCAGCCTTTTGTTCGTGTAAGCATTAAATTCCCTAATAGAATGTGTATGTATTGTGTGGTTATTGGAGTAATACGGCTTTCTCCATGCAGAGTCCATTTTGTTTCTACTTTCTGTATGTTTAACAGAGTTCGGTTACTTTCTACGTGAACAATTCAAAGTTGCATCAGTCCCTGTAAAATTCAACAGAATTCTTAATACACGTCTTCCTTAAAGCATTCATATGCGTATCAATGTTATATTAGTATCTGTTGTGTTTTTTTTTTTTTTTTTGACAATGTATTACATTTTAAACAATAAAGGAAGTGCAGGTGACGGTCTATAATGTAAGATATTCCTTCCTTACATCCGAGTGCTCTTTCTATAAATAGAGTCTTTTTTTTTTTTTTCAAAATCGAAGTGAAATGCATTAAAGTATTAGTTTGAGGGAGAGGGAGAGGCGGAGGGGGAGTATGGGGAGGGATTGAGGTGGGGGGGGGGGTTTTAGCAGGGTGCCTAGAAGACGATATAAACGTTTGGCCAATTTGTAACAAAAATCTAGATGTGAACTCAAACATGCGTATATGGTCTATGGTCATTTGTTTTGCAATGAAATTTAGTTTAATGTTCCGCCTCATACCAGTAATATTAGACATTATTATTATGAAATCATATTACCTTACAAGTGTCGCTATTCATTCGAAAGACACAAAGAGAATGATGGTGTAACACAAAGAAACTGGAGAGAAGACAGGATGTCCAGTTACCCTTCCTAACGCATTCCTTCCTCTGCCAACGAAACTGATATCTGGTATTGGTGTATCCAGTATTTGCCCGAGTGTCTATGGACTATTTCTGGACTACTCTTGTCTGGTCTTGTGTCAGTAGTAAGCAATTCTGGGGAGACTTGAACACTGGCAGGTGTTCAGACGATGGTCTCCGATGGAAATGTTTCAGCTTTTCACTCTTCATTCCCTAAGTGGGTTCGATCGGGGGTGGGGGGGATGGGGTGTGGGTGGGAGGTGAGGTCTGGGCAGACGTCCCGCTCACTCAAGGAAAGTGATGTGTGCAACTTATCACCTTTCCTTTCTAGGCGTAGAGACTGCCGTGCGGCGCCTGTCTGCGACGCCAGGCAGGAGGTCATTTCCGTATGACCTCTCCTACATTCAAGTGCCCCTGGCGACACTTTCCTGCGGTGCTGAAGAAGTATTTCCATTATTTCTCCACAAAGGAATATACAAAAGACGGGATCAGTCTGGAACCTGGCATAGTCAGGGCTGTGCAGCTTCGTCAAGATGGCAATTCAGGCTATCTTTAAAGCAACACAGGTTCAGCAGACCTCTTACATGAACACCAACTACCCCACCTAGAGCACCACAGCATTTAAAGCCAGTCTGTCTCTCAAGTGTGCTCGCTTTGTTAAACTCAAGTGTGATTGCGTAGATGACCCAATGCTCACGTGTTTACGCGTCCACTTGGGAGAGTTTGGGGGGATTAACATGTTCAATGTTTAAGGCGTTAGTCGTACTTTCAGTTCACCCGCACCTTCAGTGAAAGCTGGAAATTCAGGACACTTGAATATGCATGGAAGATGTACCAAGGGGTGAACTACTTGAGAGTGAAGTAACAACTTCTGCGTCAGGCCACAGAACCAGCCGATCTGCTTGATGCTTTCTTGTAAACCATGGCGAGGGAAAGGACAGAGCAAGGACAAGTATAAACCCATTTGTGCACGTGCGTGCGAGAATGCCCATGTGTGACAAGGGCGTCAGAGCCCGCATTGACAGTCCTGAGGAGTATGAAGCTGACGAAGTACTGAACCCGATACACAACCTATTGACTTCATGTTCGGTTAGAAAAAAATATTGAGCTTCTCTCCATGGAAAGGGAGAGTAGCTGATAGAGCTTACTGCAGCCATTAAAGTGACACAGCAATCGGTCAACAGTCTTGCAAGGCGGTATGATAACTCCTTAAAGGACACAACGAGGGAAAACGATACCAAGGAAATGGCAGAAGAAGACTAGTGTGACTTCCCTGGCAAATACAAAGTCTCTTGCCTGCAGTGCCTGCTGACCCCAAATCTTCTCTTACCTCTACTGATATATGATGTCAGCACTAGCACAGTGGAGCCAGTAGCAAAAAAAAAAAAAAAAAAAAAAAAAAAAAATCAACGAATGCACAAAGACATAGCCAGTTGTTCTCCCGATCTCACCGATAATGTCTTCTGCGGTCGCTAAACAATGCTGAAGCTTCCTCTGAAATCCATATTTAAGGAATACCACGTGAGAAATGCAAGCTTTATAGCCATGCTCATGGATGCGGGAAAAGAGAGTTTAAGGTCAATTCGCCCTGAGCTGAAGACTGAAATGGAAAGTTCGAGGGGTCTTGACAAAGGAAATTCAGAAAGATCAGGGGCATAACAGGAAACACGCAAACCAACAAGCACAGACTGGACTCGACAGAAATTCCGAAGTGGTCAAAGGCAAAGAGGAAAACAGAAAGAGAGAGATAGAGGGGAGAGAGAGAGAGAGAGAGAGAGAGAGAGAGAGAGAGAGAGAGAGAGAGACTGGGGAAGAGAGAAAGGGAGGGGAGAACACACAAGAATTGACGGCAGAAAAAGAGGCCGAAAGAACGCGTGGTGCATGCCAGCAAGGCCACCAAGGGCAATGGATTACGGGGAAGAAAATGTTGTTTAAAAAGTCTCAGCTGGAATGAAATATGGCATGTGGTCCTTTCTACAATCAGCTTCAAACCCACACCTGTGTACCTCCTGCCATCAAACGCAAACCGGCTGAAACGGTGGAAATTATATGATCCTACATGTCCACTTTGCCAGGGCAAACAAACAATGGAACATGTCCTAACATGTAATCATTGCTAACTCAAGGAAACTACAGCCGGAGACATATTCAAGTGCTTAAGGAGACTGAACACGTGGTCTGCATTTTCAAAAGAATGCCACGCCACCAGAAGCACTCGCAACGATGTTCTACACGGCAGGTGGTCACAGGTAATGTCCGGAATGGCCATGAAATCTATGTCAAGGAAGTGAGGTTGATTATCTGGAGTGGACGACTGGCTGGGCACAGCAGACCTTCCAGAACGGAAAATCGTCCAGAGACCATCAGAAATAGAAGAATGAGACAGGCTATAAAACTCCTGTCAGGCTCATCAAGGCAAACAAAGTTAAGTGAACTCACTGTTCCAAAGAAATGCACAACGGAGGAGCCTCATGTATACAGGAAGCGTGCCAGTCTCCGGCAGCTTTGGTGAAAACTGCTTCCGAGCCCATATAGTCTGAACAGGAACTAAATAATTCGTCTTGAAACGCAAAACGACGAGACTCTTACTAGCCGGACTTGAAGGGAAGATTTGAAACGGGCAGTGATTCTTCGAGGTATGGGGATCATGCAAAGGTTTGATATATTATCATTTCTATTAAAGATTACTTCACGGAGAAACTTGAAATTTGTGGATAGACATTGGCCTAAAGCGTGATATTATCGTGTATTCATTTTACTGGTTTGATTTACATCACATATGCAGATGCTTGTATAGGATAGCAGTAAACACAACAGTAAATTTTTTTATAGGGAGTGTCGAAAGTAGGAGTTGTACTCATTCTGTGTCTTCAGGTATGTGCTTTACACACTTTTTTCTCCTTTATTTGGCCTGGACAACATTATGATTTCTACATTTGTGCACTGACATCAAGCTGACGGTATCACCGCTGTCATTTTGATGGTATGTGGCTGTATCACAACCCATACTGCAATTCATATGAATACATCTGTACCACCTGTGCATTTTGAATGTCATAGAGCTTTTCAAATAAAATAAACAGTACTCATCGCCCGAGGAAGTCGTTGCCGATGCGCTTTTTATTTAAAGTGAAAAAAATGTGTAGAAAAATGAGAGAACTCATCATTAATGTCAATAATAACTAAATCCAATAAATGTTGCTTCTAATGACATGTAGACATATAGGTCCCAGCCAAAGCGATATGCTCTACTCAGCAGCTAGCTCACACAGAAGTACAAGGTAGAAAGAAGGGAAAAACAAGAAACTTATAATAATGATAATAATAATGAAGACTCATATAGCGCCTATTCTCGACTAGAGACCAAGCTCTAAGCGCTTTACAATCCACACTCGTTTACACAACGGGCTGTCTACCTGGGCAGTGCCGACTGAAGAGCTGCCAGCTGACGCTTCATTCAGTCGTTTCCCGTGCCATCCAGTCAATGTCGTCCAATATCGTTCACCTAATATCCTTACTTCCTCATTCTTTCAATTTCCCATAGAGGGTGCTTGCTATGCGTAACGTGTCATATATACTAACGGCCAAACTGGCCTTCTCTTCCGAAAGTTGGTGATGGGATTTTACGTGTGTACAAGATGTTATGCGTGCGTTCACACACGGAGCCTCGATTTACAGTTTCATTCGAAGGACTGTATGGGGAATGGAAACTTCACACGAGGAAAAGCCTGATTAGATGGGAACTGTTGATATATTCTCTCTCTCTCTCTCTCTCTCTCTCTCTCTCTCTCTCTCTCTCTCTCTCTCTCTCTCTCTCTCCAAAACTACACGAATATAGTTTTGGGTACGTATAGATTAACCAAGGTGTCGGAGATATGACCAATTTTGTTCGTACCTTAAAGAAAGACTGATAGACTGTAGACACAAGACTGGAATTTTCATGTTCAATTTAGTAACAGGTTTAGTTTTTAGGAGAACATTTAATGATCGGCATTCTCTCCCAACGTACATGCCCAAGCGTATGGACAGGTACTTGAAGTTTAAAATGACAACGTTTAGAATGGCATGTCTGATATTTTTGTTCATTCTTGTCGTTACAGACAAATAGATGCGTCTGATCTGTTGTGTCCGTTTATGTCGACTGTCAAGAGAGAAGATAAGTGCATTTTGCATAAACTTGCCCAGAATTGCAAGACAAAAGAGAAAAAATTTATTTCATGGAAATGTTATACAAGACTTTGCTTATTCAAGTTTATCTTGATAATGTCATTGCGGAATGAAAGCGTTGTAAAACAGTTTGCAGAATATTTACACAAAGCTTTCAAAAGGCGATGGTTTTATACAACGTAATCATTATTATAAATTTGGATGTGCGACGACTGATGTTTCGTGTACATCCCCCTTCTGAGAGGTCGAGGCCTATAAGAATAAAACATCTGAATCTCTCTCTCTCTCTCTCTCTCTCTCTCTCTCTCTCTCTCTCTCTCTCTGTTTATTTATTTGTCTGGTCTGTCTGTCTGTCTGTCTGTCTCTCTGTCTGACCGTCTCTGTCTCTCTCTCACTCTCTCTCTCTCTCTCTCTCTCTCTCTCTCTCTCTCTCTCTCTCTCTCTCTGTCCGTTCATTTGTCTGGTCTGTCTGTCTCTCTCTCTCTCTCTCTCTCTCTCTCTCTCTCTCTCTCTCTCTCTCTCTGTCCGTTCATTTGTCTGGTCTGTCTCTCTCTCTCTCTCTCTCTCTCTCTCTCTCTCTCTCTCTCTCTCTCTCTCTCTCTCTCTCTCTCTTATGTGTGTGGATGTGTTCTTGTTTGGTTTTTGTATGGGTTAATGGCCTGAGTAGAATATACTGTCTTACATCTGAAATATCTGATCTGATCTCTCTCTCTCTCTCTCTCTCTCTCTCTCTCTCTCTCTCTCTCTCTCTCTCTCTCTCTCTCTCTCTCTCTGGCTGAAAATATTCAGTATGTAATACCACATGTCAAAGATGGGGAAACAATGGCAGTTCTTTTTTTTACGCGTCGGGTACATACATTTTGTTTTGGCTCTCCTTGTTCATTTTCCTTCCTGCGTCTCGTTTCTTCTCCTCTTCTCTTAAATGTTGTCCTCGTAATTCATTACTCTGTTTCTCTACTGTTGTCAGGGCATAGGTAAATCACAAGAGTGTGAACAATAGTCAACTGCAAGACGAAAACTGATGAGGAAAACTGTGAAACACAATAGTCTTGGGTTCAATGCGGCCAGGTAATGTCCTACATTATTCGACAGTTGTCAGTTTTGATAGGCCTGGGTGCTTCTCCACAACTCCAACCCCTGAGAATTCAGTCTTTGTCCAGACACACACTTCTGGTGTCCTTCCAACGGTTATTGTCTGCCTGTCTATACCAGATGTAATAAGATGAATGACTGTCCGGGTCGCGAGGATGAAGAGGATTGTGATTCTTATACGTGTGAAGGCTTTTATCGATGTCGCGGGATGGACAGAGAGTAGTGTGCTTACATGTGAAGCACCTCTGCGATGGGCAGCCTCACTGTCCACAGCACGATGATGAAACGCTGTGTCCACTGACGGAGGCTTGTCCTGATCGGTGCACCTGCTGTGGTGCCGTGTTTACTGACCGTGTCGTCTTTCAGCCTGAAACATTCCCTAAGGTGCGCTATCTAGAAGGCAGAGGGACTGGACTGACCTTTGACATCGCCACCAGTCACTTCATGCTGGTCTACCTTGGAGCTGGGGCGTGTAGATGGAATAATTTGTCCTCGATTCATCTGCCTAATCTGCATGTATTAGATGTGAGTGATAATATGTTACGATTTGTTCGTTCAACACTTCTCGTTTTTGATTCATCTGAAAGAACTAGATCTGTCTGGTAACTCATTATCCTATGATTTGTTTGATTTCAAAGCACTTTGCTCATCGGAGCCTCTGGGTGTTGCTGAATCTGTCTGGATTACGACTGGAATTTCCCAACTTACGCTCTTTATCTGACTGTTTGCCTCGTTTAGAAGTGGTAGATTTTTCCCATAGTGGATTGAAATCACTCAAAGGAAGTAATTTGTTTGAAAAATTGAAGATATTGTATCTCAAGGACCGTCCTGTGTATGATTTCAGCCCTGACTTCATGAAAGGAATGAATAAACTGAGCCAGCTGTTTGCTGACAACTTCAAACTTTGTTGTCCAGTTGTCTTGCCTAACACATTTGTGGGTAAATGTATTGCACCAAGTGATCAATCTCCTCATGTAATAATCTGCTCAAATACGGATCTTACAGAGCTGCCTTTGCTATTTTTTCAACGGCAGCTCTATTTCGTAACCTTTGTAGTTTTGTGTACCGCGTATGGGGTTTGTCAACAAAACGTAAACTTGGCTATGCCGCATTTGTCATTCATCTGTCTGTGTCTGACTTTTTCATGGGGGTCTACTTGCTAATAATTGGAGTGGCAGATCGAATATATGCTGGAAGTTATTTGTGGAACGACACTTCTTGGAAGAAAAAGCTTAGCTTGCAGTATTTCAGGATTCATTTCCCCTTTTGTCTTGTGAGGTGTCATCAATTATTATCTGCCTTATCACACTGGATCGTTTCCTAGTTATCACTCTCTCTCCCTCCTCACTCCTCCCCCCCCCCCCCC
Organism: Conus betulinus; assembly: GCA_016801955.1. Taxonomy (NCBI): domain Eukaryota; kingdom Metazoa; phylum Mollusca; class Gastropoda; order Neogastropoda; family Conidae; genus Conus; species Conus betulinus. The sequence continues at coordinate 418,632 of JADBJO010001191.1, forward strand.
CCCCCCCCCCCCCCCCCCCCCCCCCCCCCCCCCCCCCTCTCCCCCAGTATGCGTGTGTGGACATGTGTGTGTGCACTGTGTGAGTGTGTGTGTGTGTGTGTGTGTGTGTGTGTGTGTGTGTGTGTGTGTGTGTGTGTGTGTGTGTGTGTGTGTTGTGCATGTGTGTGTGTGTGTGTGTGTGTGTGCTAAAACAGAGTGTTGTGACTGCTGAGGAGTAATCACATTCTAAGAATTGATCCTTTTACGAAGTGTTTTATTCCTTAAGAAGCCTTTGTGGCGAAAGCTTGAATATTAACGTTGTCCCTGTGGGAAAAGACGTTCAACCTGTTTTAGTATTCATTATATATATATATATATATATATTTTTTTTTTTTTTTTTTTTTTTTTTTTTTTACAGGTAAAAATTCTCACTAAAACTCACACTGCGCCTCAACAAAACGACGTCAACAGGATGATTTGAATAAAATGAATAATAAAACAAGTTAAACGTCTTCATTCCTGAAGAAGCCTTTGAGGCGAAAGCTTGAACATTAAAGTTGTCCCTGTGGGAAAAAGACGTTTAACTTGTTTTATTATTCATTATACACACACACACACACACACACACACACACACACACACATACGTGATCTCTCTCTCTCTCTCTCTCTCTCTCTCTCTCTCTCTCTCTCTCTCTCCTCCTCTCCCTCCCCTCTCTCTCTCTCTCTCTCTTTCCCCTCTCTCTCTCTCTCTCTCTCTCTCTCTCTCTCTATATATATATATATATATATATATATAAAATTAGATAGATAGATAGATAGATATACATATATATGCTCACATGCATGATCATGATATGTGAATGTATGAGCATGTCCGTGAATATTTGGACACATGTTTCAGCGGCAGAACCTACACATATAAGTAAGAAGGTAGTGTTTGTATCAATATATCTGTGTGAAGTTACAGCTCAGACGATGGTCATTTCCTTTTTAGAAAAAAAAAAGTCACACACACGTGAAACTGTCTTAAAGTATGAAAAATGAACTGATAACTGAAAGAATTTGTATGAAAAGAAAAAAAAAAAAACGCTCGAAGGTCTCTACATTTGCAGTCTGGCTCACTTATAGTACATCACACACCACGCACGCACGCACGCACGCACGCACACACACACACACACACACACACACACACACACACACACACACACTTACACATGTAATTCATATGACTTTGAGTCAAAGGAGCGCCGTGGAACACTCAAAGTGATAAACATTGTGCGCTCACACAAAAGACCCAGCATGAACACTTGCAGACAACTAAAAGGTCAACCAGACAGCACCTGCATTTCTGCTCCTCATCTATCTTCTGCTCTACTTTAGCCTATCTGATTTCTCAAATCTGATTTGTCAATAGCAGAACATTCTCTACCATATGCGGTTTACAGATCCACAGGACGAAAAAGTGGTTTAAGTAAACCCTGATGAATAAATAAGCACCGGCGATCTGTGCCGGAAAATAAGAGGTCAGGAAATGAATGCTATGATTCAAACCCACAATGCCAGGAACATTCACGCTGACGAATAAAAAAAAAAAAACTGTCTACAGGCTGTTAACGCTCTGTACCTTGTCACCATTAACTGCCCAAATGGAATTAATGGTCAGCAAAGTGGGTGCCCATAAATTTACCACAAACAGAAAAATGGTACATACAGCTTGTTGGGATAACAAGAGTTGAAGATATCTTCTCAGGAAGCCAGACACTAGTGAGAGATAGATGACCTCCAGAGAAAAAGAATCTCAGGGAATAAACCACACGACAAACAAATGAAGGCTGTATCAGAATGGAAGGAGCGAGAGTTAGAGAAGCGCTGAAGGCAAATGGCAACGTCCTCAACAAACTGCAAATTGCAAGGTGAAAAAGATGCAGCTCAAACAAACAAACAAACAAAAAAAAGAGAGAGAGAGAGAATCCCCAAGAATGCTTCATCAGGGACCCCTCCCATTTCGCCGCGGACGCTAAATGAACAACCAAACTCTTGGCACTCACAATGATCAAAGAAACGATTGAACAACATCTGAGGAGAAAACGATTTGATCATCAGAACGAGGCACATTTATAAAACATCCAAGGGTTTGCGGTCGTCTGCAGCGCCTTGTAAATCGTTCACAGACGAGCCACCAACCCTGGGTGAAAGACAGGAAGTGGTAAAGAAAGCCAATGCCAAAACATCACCGAGGCCTCATGGAACTTGATACCTGTTTTATGAGAAATGTGCCAATGTCCTTGTATGACTCCACCTACTGATACAATCAGCAGAGCAGTTGTTTATCAGCTACCATGGCATGACAGCTGATGGCGAGAACAAAGAGCAGAGTGGAGCGTCATAAACTTGCTCAGACCAATATCACTTATGAACGATTGGTTTGATGTGTCAGTCAAGAAGAGAGGCATCTCGGGAGTGTCTCGCTATGTAGACCATCATTTGAGAAACAATCTGAGTGTCGAAGGCATAGAAAGAGGCCTGGATATAGCGTGTTCGATCTGCCAAATGCAGACAATGACCATCCGAGAAAGGCCGAAGAGGTATAATGGCTTCTCAATGATCGTCCGCACAAAGGTACACGTCAGATGGAATCATTCTAGAAGCCGACCGAGCAAAACCCTGCAATTTCCCCAGTTCTGTTAGTGTTGGCAAGGAGGGTCTTCCTGAAGCAGTAATGAACAGCACAGGTCCACACACCTCGGAAATAGTACCAAACACCCCTTCAAAAGCCTGCATAGGGAAAACGACAGTCCTTTCCACCAAAAATGTGAAACATCGTCACAGAGTGTAAGGAGCTGAAGGCCAGAACACTTTCACAGAAGAACTTCTTCTCTGATGACCTGCAGTCCAGCTTTCAATTGAGTTTCTTCCAAACACACACACGCACGCACGCACGCACGTACGCACGCACGAACGCACGCACACACACACACACACACACACACACACACACACACACACACGTGCCAGTCAGATGTGCAGAACTGCTGTTAATATCAGGACACGTGCACTGTTAGGACGAATAATGAGTAGACAACAACATACTTCCATTCCAACGGTGACAGAACCTGATGACAGAGATTTCAGCAACTTCCTTCTCTTTCGTACTGACCACAACTTGATTGCCCTATAACTTTTCACACACACACACACACACACACACACACACACACACACACACACACACACACACACACACACAAACACACACACACACACACACACACACACACACACACACACACACACACACACACACACAGATTAAAAGATTCAAAGATTTTAATCCCGTGACCCTTTTTGGGCACGGAGGACTTGAAATAAATCAAACAAGTATATATTAAACAAATTACACGACCAAAACTTTTCCCTATAATTTATACACTGATTATGATATTACACAACTTTACTAAGTTTTAGAAACTTCGCTACGTTTAGCAACACTTTTTACTACCACACAGCAAACGACAATCGTTAAATACGGACTTTATACATGTAAATTTTCTTTGTATTAACTGATTTCTAATGCCTATATATTTGGTACATTTCATTACAAAATGAAATTCATAACTAAGGTCATTCTGGTCGCAATCCCGACAGAATCGTTCATCGAGAGGTATTCCAAATCGTCTGCCAAATTTCTATCATGAGTTTATAATTACCACAGCGAAACCGATGGGTATACATAAACATCAGGCAACATTTCAATATCTTTTTAATGGCAAACTCTCTTTTCAAAATTTATATGAAATGAACTCTTATAACTGGATTCTAAAGCATCATTCCATGCACGATGTAAATGTCTTCTAATGAATTACGAACATTTCTACAGAGACTGTGAACACACAAAAACTTTTTGTCTCCCACACACAGTCGAATCCTGTTTCTATTACGATATTCTGTATACACATCAACCACCTAGATGTAAAGCCCTGATTTCTGTATAAATCATACAATACTAGATACAATCTAGACGACGAATATTTGTTTGTTTGTGGAGAAAGTAAGGATGACCAGAATTTTATCATTCGTGCATACTTGAACTGAAACAGGATACATTCGTAGTTCTCCATATATTCAATTCTGTTTTTGTAGAACGATTTAAATGAAAAAGATGATTAAAAATTTTAAGCTGAAAACTTTCCATTAGCTTTAAAAACACACACACACACACACACACACACACACACACACACACACACACACACACACACGCACGTACACACACACACACGCACGCACGCGCGCGCGCGTACACACACACACATACACACACACACACACACGCACACACACACACACATACGCGCGCGCGCGCGCGCGCGCGTGGTTATAAAAATGCGGCAGTTCTTTCAAATTCAAAACAAAAGAAGGCGAAAGGGCAAAGAAAACTGCTGGCAAACGAAGACCGGTGAGTATATACAAAACAAATGTTTACTTTTTTACGAAATATTTGCCAGAGTAGTCTCACACTCTACAACACCATAGCAAACGGCATTTACAACCAGCAACTAACTAAATCACCACACTCTAGAACACGGCAGTAAAGAGCATTTAGAACTAACAATGTCATTCTAACTAAACCTTTCACTCTGCAACAAAGTAGAAAAAAAGCAGCTAGAACTAACTGTGTAACATGCTAGCTGGTTTCAAAGTCAGGGTACTGCTGTTGTCCTTACCAGTGGGCAATAGGCAGTTGTGAAACATGTAGCTGGTTTCAATGTCAGGGTACTGCTGTTGTCCTTACCAGTGGGCAATGTAGGCAGTTGTGAAACATGCTAGCTGGTTTCAGTGTCAGGGTACTGCTGTTGTCCTTACCAGTGGGCAATGTAGGCAGTTGTGAAACATGCTAGCTGGTTTCAGTGTCAGGGTACTGCTGTTGTCCTTACCAGTGGGCAATGTAGGCAGTTGTGAAACATGCTAGCTGGTTTCAGTGTCAGGGTACTGCTGTTGTCCTTACCAGTGGGCAATGTAGGCAGTTGTGAAACATGCTAGCTGGTTTCAATGTCAGGGTACTGCTGTTGTCCTTACCAGTGGGCAATGTAGGCAGTTGTGTAACATGCTAGCTGGTTTCAATGTCAGGGTACTGCTGTCCTTACTAGTGGTAGGTGGAAAAAGGGAAACTGCCGATGCAGACACAGCAGTTGAGGGGAGGAGAGGGGACAATGGTGGAATACAAGAGACATGATTGAGGTACCACAGGAGTCAGTAAAATGGAAGCGCAGAAGCGATCCATCAAACTTAGTCTGCTATTTACAATACTATGACGGCAGCCGCACATTCTTTACAGATGAAGTGGTCTTTATTGGTTAGCTGTATACAGCTAGTTGGCAGATCTGTCCAGTCTCATAGGTAAATATGACAATGAGTTGTTCATGTTAATCTTGTGCTCCTTCAATGCTGAAGAGACGTTTATTTTCAAAACTTAATGTTGTTAACCATACAACAGTAGAAGAAGCAGCTAGCTTTTTTGAGAAACCAAAGATATATGGATGGGTGGTGGTGATTGAGTTCGTCATCATCAGTAAATATGTATCATTTTGTGCTAGTACCTTAGGTCATTTAGGTATTAGAGCGTTAAAAGGTGCTACACTGAAAATAACAAATTGATCTGAGAAAACAGTAAAAATTCAGTAGGGGAGGGGGGGGGGGGGGGGGGGGGGGGGGACAACGTCGTTCGTGCAATTTCTCGTTTTCATTGCACTGAGTTATTAAATGAATAAATAACGCCGTGTAACTGAATTATTCATGAAACCGGCATAAGCGAAAACAGTCGCCATTTCTGAAAGAAAGCACTAAACCATACAAGGGCAGTGTACTCCTGATCTCAGAAAGTTGTCCTGATTGGATGAGGCCAGCAACGTCAATAAGGAAAAATAACTGATTGGGAAAGATAACTCGAGTAGAATACTGTTCTGATCTTCCAACTTTCCCTTCCTCTGCTCGTGGACAGATCCGATTAATGGTTGAAGCCAAGTGTCTCGACCCAGCACGCCTCCAAACTTGCTACGTCCGCGGGCTTCTTAGGGGGACCAGAACATGTGCAGGTCATGACTTACTGATGGCCTTCTGCTGTAACATTTTCTTTTTTCTTCTTTTTGTTTATGCACCGATGTGATTCGAGCCTGTGCGTTTTGGATTGTCAAGCGCATCAGGGCCAAGTTGTCTTCTGGCAAATGTCGTACTCACAACTCCATCAGACACCTAAGTTGGAAAATTTGGTTACTCATTGACTTGATCCAGCAGTAACTCGTTTCAACTGCCTCTACCATTGCCTTTTGAGCTTCGATCCTCTTCCCACCAGGTAAAAAAAGAGACTTGTTTCATGACACCATGGGCAGGTAAGCATACAGCTCCCTTGCTTCAATGTCTGTGGCGACTAATATGGTTTTTGAGGCCAGTTGCTGCTTGCTAGCCTGGGTTGTGTGATTTTGAACTTTCTCTACCCTGCTTGTGAATGATACGAGTTCAGTCAGAATTGTTTTGATGAGCCTGAGCAGAGTACTATTTGATTTATATCTATTAATACACAAACTCCTAACCAAACAAAAAGGCCCGGTATGCTAAAGGGAAGCAACTGAAAGTTTACTGACTGAAAGGGAATGATTCATGTCTTGAATTCCCACATGCACTCAGTGTTAGTAAAAAGAGAAGCATGTCCTAAACAAGCCGACAAAGCTGAAAGGTCATCTGGCGGCTACATAAGGCGTCCCTATACAGATTCCTTCTCAGGCAGCCCAGTGCACCAAAAATTAGAATAATTAAACCACTAACATCCTTGTCATGAAACAATCTTTGGATTTTGTTGGTGTCATTCAGTGTAACATCAACAATAATAATAGAACTATGAAGTAGTCTATTTGCAGGGTTGGCAAATCATCACTTCATTTTCAAAACACAAGCGCATATTTGGGGGGTGGGGGGGGGGGGGGGGGGGGGCGAAGGTGTATGTGTGTGTGTGTGAGAGAGAGAGAGAGAGAGAGAGAGAGAGAGAGAGAGAGAGGTAGTCGGCAGTCCATTCAGGTTTCTTCTGAATCTCTCTAATTCTCTCACAGTGTGTGTGTGTGTGTGTGTGTGTGTGTGTGTGTGTGTGTGTGTGTGTGTGTATGTGTGTGTGTGTGTGTGTGTGTGTGTGTGTGCAGAATTGAATCGACATGTTTCTTTCCTCCCTGTTTGTCCTACCTGCTGTTTGCCCGGTATTCCTATGAGGTATTTATCACATCAAATCATGTAGGCATTGCCGCTCTCGATACTTCCATAATGCCTTTAGATTTCTATTAATCTTTGAGCATGTGCACATTTTTAGACAACATTTCATTTTTTTTTTTTTAGTTTTAGTTTCTTATGATGTTTCTTACTTATATTACCATCGTTCCTGTTTCAATTGTAAAATGAAAGACGAGAAGTGTCAAAAAAAAAAAAAAAAAACATCATGGAAACAGAAACCATTTTGCTCACAGAATCACATTCCATGGGGAAAAGCATGCAAAACGAAGCGTACATGTGAATCTCCATCATAGACTGAGTCTGACATTACCGTCTTGTCACTTTAAATTGCGCTTAATTTAAAAATCAATCCTCTTTGCTACACTCCAAACAGTGGAGATAAACACTCCATAAACTCTCTTCAGAAACTTGTCAAGTTTTCAGATGTTTACGAACAACTTACAATGCAATGACTTAACAGTCTATCGAATCTTCTAAGGTACCATCGTATAAAACGGAGTGTTTAATACCAGCATCTAATGGTATCCTGAAGTTGTTTATATATGTAATCTGACTTTATTTACACTTATGCTCCATTCGGAGTTAAAGATTAGACATGGGCTCGATTGGTATCTTGAGTAAATGCCGTGATGGATCGATTTTATGACATATCGATAACTTGACGGACCGACATCATGTACAATGCATCCGTGATGGATTGATTCTTTGATGCGGCAAAACTGGACATATTAGATCGAGCTGGTAAAGTGATAGGTCACAATGGCAACAAACATGAGGCCACTTAGCATCACCAGGCTGAAGAAGAATCGGAAGAACAGTTTGTCCAGGGTACGGCTGACTCTCTGCCAGGTCATATCCTGGGGCTGGGTGTAGGCCTCTTGCTTCGCCTTCCTCTTCTTGGCCCACCTGTCCAGGTGACCTTTCAGCCGGCCGCCTGTCACCTCAGCTCCCAGGAAATCAGCAGTGCTGTCAGGTGAGATCACCTCTTGCTGTGGCCGGGTCATGGATGTGGAACTTCTGGAGGGGGCATCCAGACACATCAGCAACTCCAGGTGGACGACCATGGACTGGACGGTGGGAGGGACAGGATGTCTGTGGGGGTCACGGTGGAAAAGTCGCAGGGACAGGATACAGAGGAGGACGTAGACAGCAGACAGAATCAGCTGGCAGGACAGCATGACGGCCCAAACAGATACGGTCTGTGACGAGGAAGGTAAGAGGTCCACGATGAAACTCATGAACACCCCGAACGTCAGGAAGGACGTCATGGAGTATGCTAACCGCGCTCTCCTGCAATGAAAAAAAACAGGATTGGAACAAAAACTAATTTCTAAACTCTGGAAGAAAATTATAGTTAAATAATACAGTTTTCAACCTCAATAAGTAAATTATCAAATTCAATACATCTCAGATAGATATCCCATACTCCATTATGTGGTCACAAACATTTGTCGTTTACAGTTTCAGTAGCAGCCGCCCAGTTAGAAGTATCAATATAATCTACCCGTTAACAGCACCGAGAAGACACGGTGGACATCAACAACCGAATAATGAAACCTGGCACCAGAGAGCGCCACGTGCTCTATAAATCCTCTGACAAAGCAGCACTTTAACGTGAACTCGTGATTCGCATGGATAGTGCTACATATGAGAGGTCACTGTGATAGAAAGGGTATAAAGGGAACGACATCTAAAACATTGTAGAATTCTGCTGATTGATGATACACAATAAGAACACTGGTTGTTTTGTCAAATTATCTTTGACATTGCTGCATGTAATACATCTGGATGTATCGGCGCAACAACATGAAGACAGCAAACTGCAGCAGTGAAGTCAAAGGAAAATGGCCGACGTCTAGTTCCTTTTCGTTTGAACGTATCTTTTCAATTCAAATTCAGTTCAAAAAGATGCGTCGTCAAAAAAAAAAAAAAAAAAAAAAAAAAAAAAGCATTCGAAGTGGAACACACACATTATTAAAAAAAGGATAAGAAGAAAAGACAACCACAACTCTGGAAACAAAAGGAAATCTTAAATGAGGCAGGGGACCGTAACCAGTAAAAAAAAAAAAAAAAAAAAAACAAACAAACAAACAAACAAAAAAAAACCGAACAAGTAAGGTAACTCTTGCTCTCATGATGAAATAAAAACACGCCCATAGCTCAAAACGAATGTGCTGCTTACGACACCTAATCGTCTAGCAAAATGGCAGCACGAAGCACAAAGAACAAACAAGGAGACATCCCCCAAAAAGATGTGCCAAGCTTGCCCATGTAGCCTGTACCTGACACATCTACACAGCAATAACTGGAAATTAATGAACCAACATAAATTAGCATTAAGTCAAGACTGGCGCAGCCTAATCGACCTTGACTATAGTCAAACACACGGACGAACAGTAACAAACACAGGTAACCTCTGTGTGACTGGCATGAAAGGAAAACTTACATGAGGCAGGGAGCAGTAAATGGTAAATAACGAATGAGTATGATCGCTCTTGCTCCTATGATGAAATAAGTACACGTCCACAGCTCCAAACGAATGTTGTTTACGACACCAAATTCCTTAGCAGAAACGACAACACAGAACACACAAAACAAACAAGAAGACATCCCCAGAAAGGATGTTTCAAGCTTGCCCATATACCCTATGCCTCACAAATCTCCACAGCAACAACTGGAGACATGAACGAACACAAAGTAACTTTGGTTAATGTTACTGTTCGTCCCGTGTGTTCAACTCTACTCAAGATCGAAAAGGCTGTGCTACTCTTCAAGAAATATGAAATGATGTCGGTTCATTTCTCCAGTTATCTTTGGTTTGTAGAAGCGTCATGTCAGGGTGCATGGGTTAACTTGGAACATCTCTTTTGGGGAGTGTCCCCTTGATTGTTCTGTACATTCTGTGTTGTCATTTGTGCTAGGCGAATCAGTGTCGTAAGCAGCATTCGTTTGGCGTTATGGGCGAGTATGTATTTCATCGCGGGAGCAAGAGTTGCCCTGCTTTTTCGATATAAACGTGGAAACCATTCAAAGCACTAATGCAAACTCATGTAAATGTTGAAACATGCAAAGCAACACTTTGGCTCCCACCCAGAGTTGAGTTTGCTGCGGACTCCGTTGGGAAGACTGGGACCACACAGTCGAGTTTCATCCACTTAATGGATGCGTGTCTGAGAGTGTTGCTCAAGTTTCCTGACCAACACTGCAGGTGCCCTGTGTCTCTCGGGCCTGGTTGACGCCGGGATATACTATGAAAGGAAGCGTAGAGTACAGCCCTGTCATGTAGTCTCAGACCGAAATGGAAATCCGTAGCATCATCTTAATCATCCTCATTCTCATTGTCGGCATGAAAAAAAATGTCTCAAGTTCTGTGGCCCTTCATGCCCTGCTCTCATGGTGACCTCAATTTCGATGTCCCTCTCCACGTCTGTGGCCTTGGTTTGGTTCCGTCGCGGTCACCGCTATTGGCGAGTCAATGGAGGCTGTCGTTGGACGGACGTGGTGGCGCCCTCTGGAGGGAGAGCTCACTCACGCCGGCTCCGCGACCAAGCAATTATTGTCGTCAGTAGGGGGCTTAACAGGTGGTGTCCTGCGTATGTTAGATCAGAACAGGCGCCACTGAACACCACCAAAGTGACTCGGCAGCAGTGCAGTGTCTCCTCCGTGGGTTTCCTCTTGACGACTTGACACTGACTGCTCCATGTGGATGGCCAGTGCCGGGGTTGCGGCGGGGCCAACCGGGCTGTGGCTGTGGACGGGGTGTCGGAATGAGCGGCGTGGGTGCCTCTCAGGTGGCGCAGGTTGGGACAGCAAAAAAAAAAAAAGTAACACTTTTGGCATTAACTGTGTGATCAGGGTGTGTTCTTAGCTGTATACAAGTGGTGGAAATTCCTGGCTTGCTATTTAAGCTGACCAGCACTAATATCAAACTGTAAAAAAAGAATGCTTAAAATTGGGTTGCTGCCATCAGTCTATGATGCGAACTGTATTGCTGTTTCTGGCGCGGCAGTGACATCTAGACTTCCTACACAAAACAATACTGTGCAACCTGTGTTGGATCTAACTAATTGCGACTTTGTTGTTTTTTGGAAGATTAAGTATTGGTTCATATGACTCACAACACGAAAGCCATAGGACAGGTCATTCACCCCCGTCCAATGTTGCTGTTTTATTTGTCATTATGATTTACGCAAGGTGCTTAACTTTGTAATAGTATGCGTGACATACCAGCTTCCGAAGGAATGGTGAAAACAAACACGTTCGCAAAAGACAGCATTATCGGTGGCAGCAGCACGGTCAACATCAGTAACACCGGTCTTCTCTGCAGAGTGACCTCATAGAACAGGAGGGATATCATTGGCGGGGAACTTGCAATCTCTGTCCAGGCTCTGGAAGCTACCAGTTTCCACTCCCCATTATCCCGGTAGGTATCGAGTTGAATGTGAGGCAGTGCAGCATGCAGGGTCACACAGTGTCAGCAGTGTCACCCCAGCTCATCAGCTGCCACGTGCAGCGCTGCACATCAAAGGGGAAAAATGTGACGTCAAGTTCGCAAACGGTTTCAAAACGTTCGCCCGGGAACCAGCTCACCATGCCGTTATTGTCCAGATTCATGAAAACGTATTCTTCACCGATGGGTTTGAGATCCTTTAGGGTGTTCGTTACTGTCAACCTTGGTCTCCACAGTTTTTTCCGGTTGAGGAGAGATCAGTGTCACCCTTCATAGTCCTGAGGATCCCAGGTCATGTAGTGGTTCTGCCAGGACACACTCATCCAGCCGCTGCTGACCAGTGTCTGGCTGGAAGTTTCCAGACTGATGATGGACATGAGATGGAAGATGACGTTGACGTGAGTGGGCTGAGTGACGTCATTCACAGGACGCACTTTGGGATTCAAGGTTAATAGATCGTCATGGAGTTTGCTGACGTTAGGCGCTGATTGACCAAGACATGCACCCATAATGAACACCAGGTGAAGCACAATTGGTAGTGAATCCATTTTTTCTTTGAGCTCTGAAACAATGAAACGTACAGAGTTTGGAACGCGTGCGCGAGAGAGAGAGAGAGAGAGAGAGAGAGAGAGAGAGAGAGAGAGAGAGAGAGAGAGAGAGAGAGAGAGAGAGAGAGTAATTTGACATATTTCAAGGTCAGAGAAAGGCTATGCTTATTTTGTAATCTGATATTTGAAGTGAAAGAGAAGGAACGATTACTAAAAACAAACGGATCAATCTAAATACATTTATTAAACGAAAAGACGTACTACATGAAATTCAAAGTGTGTATTTCTTAAACTCCAAATTTAGAACAGCAGAATACCTGTATATCAGCCAGATTGATCAGAAAAAATTTACATTGTATAAATGATCTAAATTTTTATGAGGGAACGTTACATTCACTGGACATGTCAACACGGTCAGCCTTTCCTCTATTGTCAGCTTACGGCTCCGACATGGGGGAGTTCTGTTGGCCATATAATGGCTAGGTCTTTTTCAAGAAAATACATTTCCTCCTCAAAGAAAATAATGTGAAAAAAAATGTTTTGTATTTTGTACAACAAGGATGTGTTTTGAGACATTGTTAGTACTTAAAAATAATAGACAACGTATTTGTTTTATTTTCTAATCTTCTACAAACAGAACTGTTTACTTTCTCTAGTGTTCTTCTTATTAACGGTCCTCAATATGCTTTAAGTGACACAGTGACTACTTTGTCTTTACTTGTTACTGATATTTAATATATTTGTATGTCTTGCGCAGAAAGATGAATATGTATGAATATTACTTAAGAACATTTTCATCTTAATTTAACTGGCTTCAATCTCTTTTCTTGTTTATTTGTACGTACATAGGAAGCCAAACGAGACCATCACAAACTGCTTACCCTTCAACACACTTCTTCATGTCACAGATCATCTCCATAACAGCTTGCAATCAATCTGCTACCGTCAACATCAGTTAAATACTACCATACAAGCGCGCTCGCACACACCACACACACACACACACACACACACACACACACACGCACGCACGCACGCACGCACGCACGCACGCACGCACGCACGCACACACACACACACACACATACACACACACACACACATGTATGTCATATGTGAGAAAATGGGTAATGTGGCTAAATTATTGTTTATTTGCTGTGAATGTGTGTGACCACAAATTAATTTCTCAAATTGAGATAATAAAGTTTACTTGACTTGACTTGACTTGACACACACACACACACACACACACACACACTCACACACACACACACACACATGGCCAGTGCCATCGACTACGCCAAATATCCACTCTTGTGCAGCTTGCGTCAAATTTGATAACTCATTAATTTTAAATATTCTTTCTGTTTATCTCCCTAAAGGTGTTGATGATTGTAACAGTGACTGGTTACGTACCTGGGTACCCAAAAATGAAAAGTGGCTAGTAGCCGGTGACTTCAATGAACATGCCCCATTTTGGGATAGTGGCTGCCCTAAGGTCAGCTCCAATCGTCTAGCGGAGAATATTTCGGACTCGGCACTCTTTCTTCTAAATGATGGAACCATAACCAGATTGCCTGATGTTCCTAGCCACAAACCATCTGCTATTGACCTGTCTTTGATATCGCCATCACTAGCGACTAGCTGTACTTGGCAAGTTCATAATAACACTTTATGTAGCGATCACCTCCCAATTACCATTTCCTTGAGAGGATTTACAATTTTGCATGATGATACAAGGGATAAAATCTCAAAATTTAATTATAAACGAGCTGACTGGGATAAACTCAAGTCCATTTTAATGTCCTTTAATTTAGCATTCTGGAGAACCCAGATATTGATAAAATGTATTGTAACTTTTCTGAATCGGTCTTGAAAGCTGCAACCGAGGCAATTCCAAAATTTATCAGACAAAAATCCTCTAAACATGCTGGCAAGGTCTGGTGGACAGAATCCTGCAAAGATGCTGTTAATAAAAGAAATCAAAGCTCAAAATACACACAAAAGACAAAAAAGTAGATGACTTACTCCCCATGAAACGGGCAAAAAATGAAAGTACTAGGATTATAAAAAAAGCCAAAAGCGATTACTGGTCATCATTTTGTGTAAATGAAGTTAATGATAACAAAGATTTTAAAAAAGGTATGGACAACGATACACGAAATGAAAACATGGAATACATTTACCCGTTTATCCAATCACCGTAGGGCATGAACAATTCCCAACATCAGCTCAAAAAGCTGAACTGTTTGCTGATTTTTTTGCAAAAAATAGCTCCAGAATAAGTCTATCAGAAAAGTGCAGAACTTTGAGAGAAGACCGTCAAAATAACCATATCTATTCTGACCCAGAAGAAAACAACGAACATTATTTAAATGCGGAAATAACATTAGAAGAATTAAGAAATGCTATATCGTCATTGTCAACAAAGAAAACTTCATTTGGTTTAGACGCAGTCTCAACGAAATGTTAAGAAACCTTCCAATCAATTTTACAACATTTCTGTACACCATTATGAAAAAATGTTGGATAGATGGGAAGACTCCGTCTGTTTGGAACGATTCTGTCATTGTGCCCATTCTCAAGCAGGGCAAACCTAACTCTGATATTAATAGTTATTGTCCTATCGCTCTCACCTCTCATACTGGTAAACTAATGGAAAAAAGTTGTGTTAAACAGACTTACTTATCATTGTGAAAAAAATGGACATATTCCTACCGCTCAGGCTGGATTTAGAAAAGGCCGATCGACTGTTGATCACCTTGTAAAGCTTACAACTCGGGTAAAACGTCAATTTACCAGGAGAAAAAATGTACTTGCAACTATTTTCGATGTCAAAAAGGCGTATGATCAAGTCTGGCATGAGCGACTTTTATATAACTTAAAATGATAGGTCTCTCTGGTCACACATTTATGATTACGTCAAAGAATTTCTGGCTAATAGAACAATTCAAACAAAAATAGGAAATACATATTCTAGCAAGAGATTTGTGGAGATGTGCATCCCTCAGGGTTCTGTAACTGCCCCTCTGCTTTTTAATATCCTAATGCATGATCTCACAAAAAGTATTTCTGAAAATTCAAGTTTAGTTCAGTACGCTGACGATATTTGTATATGGATGAATGTTACTTTAAAAAAGAACACACCTTCAAGGTCAATTGCATACATGAAAAAATTATATCAAAGAGACTTAGACAGTATCGCTAGATTTATGTTTGAGAATGGATTATGTCTGTCTGCTGAGAAAACTCATATGATGCTTTTTGACGCTGGTGGTAGTTTTCATGATCTCCCTACTTTTAAGATGAATGACAATGTACTTACCTACACATCTTGCATAAAGTTTTTAGGTGTACATCTTACTTCAAAATTATCATGGAACACACATATTGAATATATCATACCTCAAGCAAGGAAAGCTCTTAATCTTCTTAAAGTTGTGAGCTACCAGAGTTGGGGACAGGATACGTGCACTTTAATTCATTTATCAAATTCTCTGGTTAGGACAAGGATTTCATATGGACAGGAAGTATATTTTTCAGCTCCTAAGTATCTTTTAAAAAGTTACAAAGCACAGATTGCAAGGCATACAGAATAGCCCTGGGAGTTCCCCTTTACGCTTCCATTTTAGGAACATATCATGAAGCTGGCGTTTTGGCCCTGGATGCTTTATCGAGAATTAGCCTGTGCTAAATACATTCTAAGATGTTCTACTGTTCAGAACTCAAATGAGGATGAACTTGACATGCGATCTGATTTAGATTTTCCAAAACGCGCAAAAAACAATACGATCAAATAAAACCATCCTTACGTACTCCTCAAACCTGTTGAAATCTGCCAAAATTGATCACAAAACCATTGTAAACACGTTATCCCCTGAGTCCCATTCCTAACTGGGAACTCATCCCGGCAAGGTTTGATTATGAATACACTGACTTGCAAAAGAACGTCAATAATAACGTCCTAGGTGCTATGGCCAAGTCACATATTGACGATAGTTATCCTAATCACTTAAAAGTTTATACAGACGGATCCCTATTAAATGGCAATGCTGGTTCCGGCTTTGTTATTCTGCTTTGAAACAGATAAATCTTTTCATCTTGGAAAGGGGTTT
>JADBJO010001191.1:440000-447500 GCA_016801955.1 Conus betulinus
CGTTGCCCGGGATATGAACATTCTTTGCGATACTCACGTGACGGCAAACATGTATTAATTGTTTTCATTTACAATCACCCCCCCCCCCCCCCCACACACACACACACACATTTTCCCACCCCCCCCCCCCCCCACACAAATACACATTTCTCTCTCTCTCTCTCTCTCTCTCTCTCTCTCTCTCTCTCTCTCTCTCTCTCTCTCTCTCTCTCTCACATACATTCTATTGTTTGTTTCTCCTCTCCCCCTTTGAGACTATAAGCTTGCTGAAGGCTCATTTTGAGAAACATTTATTATTCCCCATTCACCCATATACTGTTAGTTAGGCAGAATTATCTGCCACTGCAGATATGAATGCTTGTCTCCCCCTAGTTCTTCAATCTAGGACATAAGAGCAGCTTTGTTTATAACTGAATATTTCTTGCAGTCATTGCAACACCAAGCTGCTCTGTAAATTGCTGGAATGGTGCTCGGTATTTATCCTTGGAATTTATTAGTTTATTGTAATTTAGTCCTTTGCGGATTCATTCGAAGAACTGGCCCTCAGCACTTGTGTCTTAAGAGGTTCAAAAGAAAATGTAGCTTGTTTTGCTCTTCATGCTTTTCTTTTGTTTCTTGGGTGGCACTTTGGTTGTTTTTTTGAAAACTCAACAAACATGCTACGGTATTGCACACCAGCCTTTTTCGGGGATAGCATTCTTCTTAAAACAGAAAAGGCAGAGGAGTCAAATTACCACTTTCCACGGTCACTGAGGAGAAACAATCAGGTTTCGAAATACCGGTATCTCACCAGGAGTTATAAGTTAGTGAGCTTCTTCCCCATTGGAGATTGTCTCTCCCCTTGGAGACTATAAGTTTACTGAAGGCTCATTTTGAGAAGCATTTATTATTCCCTACTCACCCACTCAAAGTACATACTGTTAGTTATGCAGAATTATCTGCCACTGCAGATATGAATGCTCCCCCTATTTCTTCAATCTAATACATAAAAGCAAGCATTGTTTATAATTGAATATACATACATACATACATACATACATATATATATATATATATATATATATATATATATATATATATATATATATACACCCCTATTACCCCCCTATTTCTACAATCTGAGACATAAGAGCAAGCTTTGTTTATAATTCAATATTTCTTGCAGTTATTGCAACACCTAGCTGCTCTGTAAGTTGCTGGAACGGTGCTCGGTATTTATCCTTGGAATTTATTGTTTTATTGTATATATATATATATATATATATATATATATATATATATATATATATATATATATATATATATATCCAACTTACCTTTTCTTGGATGCAATTCAAGTTTCCCTCTTTGTCAAATGACTCCCTTCTTCCGTGCTGTCCGCCTCCAGTCTGTGGTGCAGCTGACCACGCCAACCACCATTATAGGAGCACCTTGCATTTCATGGACAGCTAGGACATGCGTAGTCCACGTCAGTTAACCTGGCTAATAAGCTGATAGTTTTACCATCCATCTCTGATTATAGAGACAGAGAGACCTAGAGAGCGGAAAAGTGCCAGAAAGCGTTAGTGTACACTGCCATCGATTCTCATGCAGACTAACGGTTGGCTCGTATCAATATTGAGTACCACAGATCTACACACTAATACACTCCACACATGAATACATCACACGGTCTTTGTTACTCAGTGCTAGTTCTCACAGAGGAAGTCCGAAACGGAACCACCAGGCCACAGGAGCACACATGGTTTCTGTCGTCGTCGTCCTGACGACAGGAAACAGTCACTGACTGTCCTGGTGGGCGCGGACAGGGGGAAAGCGGTATGATAAGAGTGGTTCACTGTTACAAGGATGCACTTACGCTTGTGTAAAATATATATATGGGTGTGTTAATGCGTGAATGTGAGCACACAAGCTTGTGTGTGTGTGTGTGTGTGTGTGTGTGTGTGTGTGTGTGTGTGTGTGTGTGTGTGTGTGTGTGTGTGTGTAGGTGTGTGCGCAACTAAAAGCATGTGGGTGTGTGTGTGTGTGTGTGTGTGTGTGTGTGTGTGTGTGTGTGTGTGTGACAGAGAGAGAGAGACAGACAGAGACAAAGAGCGATAGAGAGTATGTATGGACGTGAGCGTGTTCATACATACATATATATATGTGTGTGTGTGTGTGTGTGTGTGTGTGTGTGTGTGTGTGTGTGTGCGGGCGCGCGCGCGCGCGCGCGCGCTTCCGCGCGCGCTCACACGTCTGCGTTTTAAGTATCCGGGCAGATAGATACTGAATACAACTGAAGTCTACTCACTGGATGACACATGACCTCTAAGTCTCTGTAAGTGAGGTAAGTGAGGTCTCAGTAAGTGAGTGATTGAACTAAAAAGTTCACCACACTTGTCTTTAATTCTGCTGGTCAAAAAGGAAGATGCAAAAATTGAGATTCTGCGTACATTTCAGACAGGTTGAGTTGCATTCTATATCTTGATGCTGAACCTATGCCGGAGTTTGAACACATCCCCGGCAGTCTGAATCGAGAAAAGACTACTGGCAGATACCCATGGCAGAATAAGACAATTTCAAAACGCTTTCGCTACACCCACGGAGCAGTGTTAGTTGGCCGTAATACCTGTCGGCTTAAAAACGTGAGGTGCATTATGTGGAAAATTTTGAACCGGTTTCTATTGCCGGAAGATATAACTTCAAGGATGACCTGTTGGTGGCTACTGCAGCGTGGGATCGCAACTTGAAGGTCTGATAAGTTGTGTGTTAAAATTACTTCGTGAGGTGCAAATAGCAGCGAGGCCAACAAAGTGACAACTCGGAAAGAGAGAGATCTCTTTCCTGGGCACACGCTAGAGGGAGAAGACACTGGCCCAGACACGACCATAGTATTACAGACAACCGAGACCAAACCTCCTTCAGCTAACAGAAAGAACTTCGTTCCTTCCTGGCCCAGACACGACCAAAGTATCACAGATAGCCGAGACCAAACCTCCTTCAGCTAACAGAAAGAACTTCGTTCCTTCCTGGCCCAGACACGACCACAAAGTATCACAGATAGCCGAGACCAAACCTCCTTCAGCTAACAGAAAAGAACTTCGTTCCTTCCTGGCCCAGACACGACCAAAGTATCACAGATAGCCGAGACCAAACCTCCTTCAGCTAACAGAAGGAACTTCGTTCCTTCCTGGGGGTCTAGCAGAAGAAACGTAAGGCTGTGCTTAATATTACACTTATCGCGGTGCCACTCATAAACAGGACGAAAGGACTAATAAACAGACAAAAGGGCTCATAAACAAGACAAATGGACAAATGATCCCATTCAAAGAGACGAGTCAACAACAAGTGTTTGATGCACTGAATAAAATGCTGAACTCAACCGGTTTGCTGTTAATGGATCCAGTGCACCTTTTAGTTCATACTGACGCTTTTGCCATTAGCATTGGTGCGGTGCTGATGCAAGATCGGAGACAAGGGCTACAACCTGTTGCGTATGCCAGAAGAAATTCTCCAGAGCAGAAACAAAGTACAACACACTCGAACATAAGTGCCTAGCAGCGGTCTCAGCAAGTAGAAAGCTTTACCTCTACCTACCTATATGTCGTGGGGGGGGGGGGGGGGGGGGGGGGAGGTCTGGAATGTGACCATCATGCTCTTCAGTATTTAGGCTGCATTCGCCCAGTCAGTTGACATCTTATGGTATCTACGCCTTCGCTTTCAGACACATCAGCGGTGCGTGCTATGTTAAGGCAGACTACCTGAGCAGAATGACCTGATGAACATAGAATAAGTGAGCCAGAGCTCTAATTTACCTCTCTGGCATTACCTCCAGCTGTTGTGAGTTAATAGATTAAATGCGTCCTTGAAGGCCCTTACCGGTGAAAAAAAACCGCCTTGAGTAGGGTGTCAGCATGAAAATTTCAAAGTAAAAGGTTGTGTCTTAAGGACATATCACTTGTTATTGGAGGGTGTGTGACAAATTTTGCACCTAATCTTGGCTTACCCAGTGTGGAAATGGTTCCCTGTCACAACCACCCGCTGTGGGACACATGTTAGAATCGCGACACGCGCTTACCTTATGGACTGTCTTTCATACTTATCCACTCTCTTCCTCACCCTGTTCCGCGTGCAACACAGTGCGTTATCTTAGTGTCATTCCCGACATTGGTCATACATGTGTGCGTTAATTGGCCATCTTTTCGTCTCACCTGGTCTCTCCTCATTGAAAGAGTAGCCACGTCATCCAAATTTGAGGGTTCTTCATCTTTTTTTTTTTTTGTTTTTGTTTTATTTTTGCTGTCCCAACCTCTGCGCCACCTCAGAGGCAGTGCACCCACGCCGCTCATTCCGACCACCTGCCCACAGCCACAGCCCGGCTGGTCCCGCCGCAGCCACGGCACCGGCAATCCACAGGGAGCAGTCAATGTCAAATCGTCAAGAGGCAACCTACCGGAGGAGACACTGCACTGCTGCCGAGTCACTTCGGTGGTGTTCAGTGGCGCCTGTTCTGATCTAACATACGCAGGACACCACCTACTAAGCCCCCTACTGAAGACAATAATTGCTTAGTCGCGGAGCCGGCGTGAGTGAGCTCTCCCTCCGGAGGGCGCCACCACGTCCGTCCAACGACAGCCCCCATGGACTCGCCGATACCGGTGACCCCGATGGAGCCAAACTAAGACCACAGACGTGGAGAGAACATCGAAATTGAGGTCACCATGAGAGCAGGGCATGAAGGGCCACAGAATTTGAGGCTATTTTTTATGCTGATCGATGAGAATGAGGATGATTAAGATGATGCTACGGATTTCCATTTCGGTCTGAGACTACATGACAGGGCTGTACTCTACGCTTCCTTTCATAATATATCCCGGCGTCAACCAGGCCCGAGAGATACAGGCACATGCAGTGTTGGTCAGAAATTTGAGCAACACTCTCAGACACGCATCCATTAAGTGGATGAAACTCGACTGTGTGGTCCCAGTCTTCCCAACGGAGTCCGCAGCAAACTCAACTCTGGGTAGGAGCCGGTCGGGGCAGAAAAACTCACATGACTCTGATGGGATTCGAACCCACGACGACCTCCCAGCCGGGAGTCCGCGACGCTAACCACACTTCGCCACGGCGGCTGGTAGGGTCCTTCATCTTGACCTTATGACGAACATGCTCGCCAATTCTGTCCATAATATCAACAATGTTCCTGCATCACCGATACGAGTCGCATCACCGTAACACCTATTACGAAACAATTGCCATGGGCAACAAGCCAAAACAGTGCTTTAGTATTGCAGCATGACCCAGCAATGACAACACACTAAGACTTAAGAAGGGAAAGGGCAGCACTCCTGACTTCTCCCTGAAAGGAAAACGATAGTAACACTGTTGGTGAGTATAAGACAGTATAACACCGCGTGTCCGTTTATTAATTTGTCATTGAAAATAATGAATCAATAATGATATGTTCGTTTGTTAGACGGAGTGTGTGTGTGTGTGTGTGTGTGTGTGTGTGTGTGTGTGTGTGTGTGTGTGCGTGCGTGCGTGCGTGCGTGCGTGCGTGCGTGCGTGCGTGTGTGCGTGCGTGCGTGCGCGCGTGTATGTGTGTTAAACACCAGAGAGTATTGTCTCTCTTCAGCAAACGATTGTCTGCTGTCTCTCTTCAGCAAACAATTAGTCACTGTCAACATGAAAATGCCAGTGCTGCAAGTATCGATACTGCAGGTTATGCGTTATTGTAGACTAGTGAAATGAGTCTCGTAATCTAATATCAGTATGTTTTAATTGATCATATAGACTAGTTTAGATTTCTGTTTTTAGTTGCCACAAAGCAGCAAAGCATTTAAATGGAAATCCTCTGGCTTGATTCAGAAGTTCTGATTTTTTTTTTTAAACAATCAGAGCATGAATTTGGTGCTTAAACGTGGCTGGATGTCTATTCTGTTACATACAATACTTATACTAGCGTCTCAATAATCCAGGGCATGGAAAATTAATCCACTCCAATTAAAATCCAGGTGAATGGAAAACCATCACAGTAGAGGGCACATGTAAATCTAAAACTACTAATGCGTCGGGCACGATGATCTTTTTGTTTTAGATTGTATTGTTCGCATTCATTGAAAAAGTATTCCCCTTCTAAACTACATACAGTCTCATTGGAAGTTAACACCACTTGGTCTCCAGTCTCTTATAGATTATCTTTCAACTAACTGTTTGAAGAAAAGCGTTAAGTTTAAAGATGTTCTCAGAGAACATTTCTGTGGAAAGCATCTCAAACAGTTACTTTGTCTAAGGTAACATCATAAAAAGGGAGACTAGACTGTAAAATCAACACTTTTCAAACCGTAATTATGATGATTCAATTCTCTGACTCTTTCCACTTCAGCTGATTTTGTGCTAAAGCTTAGACATGCACTCGATCGGTATTTTGATGGGAACGATACCTAGAATTGATATCCTGAAAGATCGGTACCTTGATGGGTAGTCATCTTCATGGAGCAGTCTGGACATGTTACATGGAGCTGATGTAGTGATGGCCCACAACGGAGCTAAACACAATGGCACATATTGTCATGAAACAGAGGAACAGTCGGAAGAGCAGTTTGTCCAGGGTACGGCTGACTCTCTGCCAGGTCATGTCCTGGGGCTGGGTGTACGCCTCTTTCTTCACCTTCCTCTTCATGGCCCACCTGTCCAGGTGACCTTTCAGCCGGCTGCCTGTCACCTCAGCTCCGATCAAACCAGCAGAGCTGTCAGGTGAGATCACCCCCTGCTGTGGCTGGGTCATGGATGTGGAACTTCTGGAGGGAGGGTCCAGACACATCAGCAACTCCAGACGGACGACAACAGTCTGAAGGGTGGGAGGGACGGGGATGTCTGTGGGGGTCGGTGGAAAAGTCGCAGGGACAGGATACACAGGAGGACGTGGACAGTGGATAACATCAACTGGTAGGACATGGTAAAGGCCAACAGAGATGCGGTCTGTGACGAGGAAGGCAAGAGGTCCACGATGTAGCTCATGAACACGCCGTATGTCAGAAAGGCTGTCATGGAATACGTTAACCGCTCTCCTGCAAAGGAAACTCAGAATTGTGAGAAAGGATGAGTTATAGCACAAGAAGAAAAACTTCTCAAATCATGGATCATGGAATCTGACTGAAATTCCTCTTCATGCAAGAGACGAGTACAATATTTCCAAAATACACTAGCCTCAGCACGTTGGCATGGAATCATCTTTAGCATGGATGGTTACGAAAGAACATCCTGGTTTCACCGTGATCACACAGCAGCGTGTCAGATATTTTTTCTGACTTAATCACAACTGATGAGGATTTAGATGATTCATAACGTAGGATACGGAAACCCGCTATCGTTTGATCGCCCAGGACATCATTGCACGGCACACGTATCGTCACATATCTCTGTCAATACAGAGTGAGATGTATGCAGTTTGGTTAAAAAAAAATGATTTTTAAAAAA
Source organism: Conus betulinus (assembly GCA_016801955.1). NCBI lineage: Eukaryota > Metazoa > Mollusca > Gastropoda > Neogastropoda > Conidae > Conus > Conus betulinus. The sequence goes on from JADBJO010001191.1 coordinate 447,459, forward strand.
TAAGATTCATGTTTGTAGAATAGTCGACACTTTTCACCTTCC
>JADBJO010001191.1:457500-475000 GCA_016801955.1 Conus betulinus
TTCCTCCTCCACAATTTGATATCAATCGCTTTCCGGGACTGCCTTAGTCATGGAAATATTGTTAATTGAGCCTTTAGCTCCATAAATGGCAGAAATTGCATTATCAATTCGTCATTTTGAACAAAATGTTATATGCATGGGACAATATGTACATGGCAATTTCTGTGAGATGGGCGTTAACACAAAGGTACGGGCATTTGCATAAAATACCAAATAAAGTGTTCTAGAATTTATATAACTTAGACTACATTTTAATAATCATAACGAATTTGATTTTGCACAAAACAACTGTGAACAACTTGTAGCTAATTCCTTTTCGTAAGAAAATGTCGACTCACAATGACCTCGAAATCGAATTATTAAACAGCGGGTCATTCTATTCCTGCTTAATAGATGTAATCATGGTCCCTCGGAATGGAATGTCACGTTTAGCTCTGAGGCCACAATGCATGCTCTGATTAAAAAGATCAAATCCAACAAAAGGATTTCTAGTTAAGCAGTCCAACATTCACACCATGAAAGCAAATGAAAACAAAACCCCAAACCAGAACATATTATCATCTTTGAAACATGTTGATGTTAGACTACGAGGCTCTTTTAAAATCACGCATAACCTGCAATACCAATGCATACAGCCCAGATATGTTCATGTTGTCAGTGACTAATTCTTTATTGCACAGAGGCTGCTTAGAGACAGGTTTGTGACAAAAAATCATGTATTATTATTCCTCCAAGGTTAGCCATTATTATCTGTTACAAATCATTGAACAGCATTTACATTTTCGAAGGAGAGGGTTGTTCTTTCCGTTCTTAAGTCTCATTGTGTTGTCACTGCTGGATTGTCTTGTTGACAGCAAAATCATAGTACTGTGTTGGTTGGTTTCCTCGTAGTTACTGTTTCGTAACTGGCGGCATGATAATGTGTCTTGTTACGATGGTACATGGACATTTTTAGCAAGTGCATTTGTATTTAGGTCTAGATGAATAACCGTAATGTTTGGAAGACGTGACTACAGTTTCAACAGCCAGAGAAGCAAAAAGAGATCTCTCTCTCTCTCTCTCTCTCTCTCTCTCTCTCTCTCTCTCTCTCTCTCTCACACACACACACACACACACACACACACACACACACACACACACACACACACACACACACACACACACACACACACACACCATGGGCAAAACACACACACTTATGACCGATATCAAGGCTGACACTCAAGTCAACAGTTCGCGCTCCACGGGGAATGGGTGGAGGCATTCGAGGACGGGATGCGGAAGAAGACGAATAAGAGTGGAAGGAGGTAAGCGAGTGTCGTAACCCAGACGTGCGTCCCTCAGTGGGTCACTGTGACAGTGACACATCATCGCGCCGGATACCCCCACCTTAGGTACAAAATTTCATACACACTCTCCACCCAGTTCGTGTTGGGTCACAGAGACACAGCCTTTTACCCTGCAAATTTCACGCAGACACACTACTGGAAGCAACTTTTTTTTTTTTTCCGAGGAGGGGTTTAAGGACGCATTTCATATCTTAACCCACAACAGCTGGAGGTAATGCCAACGAATTAAATTAGTGCTCTGGCTCACAAATTTGACATTCGTTAGGTCAGTCTGCTCAGACAGGCTGCTTTAACATAACATGCATCACTGATGTGTCTGAAAGGGAGTCATAGTACGTAATGTAAACAGCCCAGCCAATAAGACGTCAACTGATGCAGCTCAGTTACTGTGCAGGATGTTGGTCACATTCCAGAGTGAATTCCCTTTCACCCAGGTAGAAGTAGAACTTCCTAATTGCCCTGCTAGACCTCATTGTTCGAGTGTGTGGTACTTCGTTTCTGCTCCGGACAATTTCTTGTTGGCACTCGCAAAGGGTTGCCACCTTTGGCTCTGATATTACATCAGCACAGCACTAATGCTGATGGCGGAAGTGTTGATATGGAGAACTAAAGGGCGCTCCGGATCAAGCAACGGTACACTGGTTGGATCGTGAGCATCCTCTTCCGTGTATCGAGCGCTTGTTGACGATTCGCATGACATTGATATGTGTTCAGGTGCTTCCCTTTTCGTCCCGTTTGTGTGAGTGATGTTGAGCACAAATCTACAATAATATCTTCAAGTCCCAGGTAAAAAAAAAAGTTCTTTTATCCTAGCTAGTGGTTTGACCGCAGCTGTCTGTCTTGTTCTGCCACGGGTATCTGCTAAAAGTCTTTTGTCAGAATCAGCTTAGAATATTGGCAGCTCGATTCAGATGGGCGGGGGATCTGTTCAGCCTCTAACATGGTTTCACCATCAAGTTGTAGAAAGCGACTCAACCGTCTGAAATCTACGCAGAACCTCGTTTTTGTGTGTCTTTCTTCTTGACCAGCAGAACTGAAGTGTAAGTGAACTGGTTTGTTCAATCGCTCATACCTGTAGCATTGCTCCAATTTCTTCCATAATCGTCGCTATATGCACATTTGTGAGTATATACTACATCTCTCCGACAGAGGTATCCCATCTAAAGATCAACTCACACTTCCCTGAGAAAAAAAATATTGCAATGGTGTAAGCACTTCAACGCCTTTGAATTCTTCACAGACACTACACATTGGATCCTTCAGTCTTGAGGTACGCTGGTCGTAGAGTCCTGCATCATTCCATGTCCCTTCTTGGATTAATGCCACTGGCAGTATGTCATGACATACTGTTGACACTCCTACATCCTGCATTATTAGTGTGTGATATATGTTTTGTCTCTGTGAAGAGATTTCTTCAAGAGATAGGCTTGATACAGCTGTCCTTCCCTCAAGCATAAACACCTTAGTCCCAGTCCCAGCGCGGTTTTGTGTAGTGAATAGATCCTACGACGCCAAGTGTAGCTTGACTTTCTGGCAAGAATGCAAAAATTAAGTCTCGTCTTCTTCCTAAAGCCAGCAAGTCTACAAGTCAGAGAAGTTATTTTTCTTTGTTTTCCCCTCAAGGATTGTGGATATTGTATAGTGACCTCACACGTACCAGTTATCCTGTTCCTCAAATCGTCGTCCATTTTCTCTGATTTCTCTTTGACGTCAGGACCATTTTCCCCTCGGTGTCCTAAGATAACAGTGGACCCTCGTACAGCTCTGTCACAAAGCATCTCAAAAGGAAGAGAACCGCGCACGTGCTGTGACATCTCTCTGTGAGCGAACAACCCAGCTAGGATGAATCGCTTCCAATTTCGTGACAGAACCCAAAATGTCAGCTCCAATCTTTCAAGCAGTTCCCAAGCTAATCGTCCCTGAGGGAACATGCCCATTTATGCCCTGTATGGGTGGCACATTGGCAGAGTGTAAGTCTGGTAAAACGTTCTAACTGTGGAAATTTTGTCTGGCTAATACAAGGTTTGCTGGAAGTGTTCTTGGAAACGCCGCACTCTCAGGTGTCAAGCCATGAATGAATCGAGTCTTAAGAGTCTTTGCGAAACTTCCCTCAATTCAGCTGGTACAACAAACACATTCTTTTAGCCTTTTTCAGAAGACAATGGGTTGATTAGCCTTTTTCTCTTGAGTATTGAATCCCCTGTACATGATTTCTTTGTTTCTAACAAAGGAAACGCTCCCTTCATTCTGTCACTTCAGAAAGAGATCCAGTCATCGTTCTCACGCTGTTGATCAACATATCCTTGGTTTTAAATCCTCTTGATAGTATCTGATAGTATCTGGATCGATTTTAATTGCTGCTTCACTTCCTAACGGCGGAAGAAAAGGGCGTAACTCCCCTTCTCTTGTCGTAAGGTAGTTCAGGTTGTGGCCGCAACAACAAGTTGTCCTAGTAGGTCCCTGGAAATGTGTTCTAAATTCCCACCTGCAAAATATATTGTTCTGTCTGTCAGGAGTGAAGAGGATGGTTTGTTCTGTCTGTCAGGAGTGAAGAGGATAGTTTGTTCTGTCTGTCAGGAGTGAAGAGGATAGTTTGTTCTGTCTGTCAGGAGTGAAGAGGATAGTTTGTTCTGTCTGTCAGGAGTGAAGGGGATAGTTTGTTCTGTCTGTCAGGAGTGAAGAGGATAGTTTGTTCTGTCTGTCAGGAGTGAAGAGGATTGTTTGTTCTGTCTGTCAGGAGTGAAGAGGATTGTTTGTTCTGTCTGTCAGGAGTGAAGAGGATGTTTGTTCTGTCTGTCAGGAGTGAAGAGATTATTTGTTCTGTCTTTTAGGAGTGAAGAGTCATGTCGACACAACAATTGCTTCAACTCCGGGAGGTTCGCTGTCTGGATCTCTTTCAGCGTCAACAGTTACAAGAAGTTTACAAAACTGACCGAACCTAATGCCTGTTAAAAAAAATCAACCCTGCAATTAGTACGAGGAACTATTCCTATTCTTGTTCCGAAAACTGTCCAAGGGGATAATATAGAAATATGTCTGAAATGAAAGTGGTCAAATTGTTAACTTGATTACGGTTGATAATCAATAATGAAAAAATTTTTTTTTTTTTTATTAACGTTTGTACTTCACAACCCATTTAAAGTAAAACGAAAAAAGAACTTTTAAGAGCTTTACAATTTTGTATACGTTGAAAGGAGGTATTTGGCAAATATATTTTATTACTTCATCACAATTTTTTTTCTTAAATTTCCAGTTTCAACTGTAAAGGACCCCCTTCTGTAAAGCGTAGGGGCAAAACGTAACATGTTTTACTTTTTAACATGCGCGCTGGTGACCTACTCGTTTTTGAGTGAACCAGTCTTTTAGGAAGAAGAAGAAAACCTATGTCAGTGTTACAATTCGAGAAAAAAAAAAACACTCCACACAAAGGTTTGTTTACACAACAAGCACATCATGCATCTCTTTAATTACTTAGAAAAAAAAACACCTCATAATCATGGACTACATGTATTATGTCTAACATACATCAGAGAACCAGCCTTCTTAGGAAAGTCAAGTTTCTGTATGCATGTGTACGAGCCTTTTTCATTTTTTAGAATTTATATTCATAGGAGATATACTGACGAGCGACTCGCTTTCACACTTGTCACCAGCTGATTTCTATCAGAAGACCGAACAGCATCCTGGCAGCACATGCTACACGAGCCACATTCTCTGCAGCTTCACAGCAAGGTGCTGCACAGCGAAAAGAGCATGCCGCTTTTTGTATTTGATTGTGCATTTAGCGTACTGGTGTAACTCGTAGTCAAATGTGTGCTGCCCTACAGACGTTCACACCACCGGTTTTTTTTTGTTTGTTTGTTTGTTTTTGTTTGTTTTTTTTCCCGCCAAAACACACGTGATTTCTGATATCCACGCAGTCCAGCTCTTGTGTGCTCTTTCGTTGAAAAGCTCAGTGTATACAGAGAACCCGGCTACTGTTTCTACTTTAGTGGTCATGTGTCACGAGGTGGTAGAGTTAAGTACTATTCAGTATTTAACTGCCCGAATACTTCAACAGACACGTACACGCACGCACAAACGCACAAAAACGCGTGCGCGCGCTTACACACACACACACACACACACACACACACACACACACACACACACGCACGCACGCACACACACACACACACACACACACACACACACACACACACACACACACGTACGCACTCGCGCGCGCGCGCGCACACACACACTGACTGACTGACTGACTGACTGAAACCAATTTATTGTCAGATTAACTCAAGGTTGTTCTCACTGTACACACACACACACACACACACACACACACACACACACACACACACACATGAACTCTCACACACATGTGGTTACACACACACACACACACACACACACACACACACACACACACACACACACACACATTATAACAATGTGCCCGTCTTTGTAAAATCCTCTTCCTCTTTCCGGCCGTGAGGATAATTAGTGAGCATCAATAATTGTTTACGGTGGTCATGACGACAACAGAAACCATTTGTGCTAAGCGGCATGGCGGTTCAGTTCCTGTATTCCTCTGAGAGGAAATCAGCACAGAGTCGTATGTTATTTTTTCATTCGTGGTGGAGTGCGTTGTTGTGCGAGACTCAATGATGACACGAGCCAACTTTGATTCTAGCATGATGAGAATCGATGCACAGTAAATCGACCGCTTCCTAACGATTCCACGCTCAGTCGTCTCTCTCTCTCTCTCTATCTCCGTGATCAGAGACGAATAATGAGAACGGCAGCTTTTTAGACAGTGAAAGTGGGGCAGACTGCGCATGACCCAACTGTCATATGATACAAGGTGCTTCTACAGTGGTGACTGGTGTCGTCAGTTGCACCACAAACGCGAGGCTGAGTGCACCGAACGCGAAGTATACCTGGGTAAAGAGCAAAGGTGCGAGCTATTTGTGAGGAAAGGTACGTTGGATGTGTGTGTGTGTGTGTGTGTGTGTGTGTGTGTGTGTGTGTGTGTGTGTGTGGGTGCTAAGCAAAATCACAGTGACTGTGTTAACGATTATGATATTGTGTGGCGGGAAGAAATTCGTTTCGATGGCAGAGAGTTACTTACAAATAAACAAGAAGACATTTTTTTCCTGACTGAACATAAGTAGCATAACAATTGTAATCTAAGTTTAAATGTTAAGGTATGTTCATTCCTATTCAGATTCCCGAGCAGATGTGGGACAAGAGTAAGTGGGGAATCGGCTTATGCATCAGTAAAACATAATAAGGAAAAAAGGAAATATTTGAAAGCATAGGTGTTAGGGAAAATGCAAAACAGCTTTAAAAAGAAAGGAACAAAAAAAATCTGCCCAGATATTAAGTGGGATTCGCCTAAAATAAGCTGACAGCTGGGTTCGTGGCTTAAGTGTGTTTCCATTGATTCAGACAATAGGATATTAGAAGAAATATCTTTTTGTTGTAGAATCCTGCTGGTGAAAAGAAAGTTCTCCATTATTTTGGGGCGATTGCTTCGTTTCTGAAACATCTTGTTCAACAAAATGGGTAACTTTGCCCCCCTTTCTTCATATGAAGCCTTTAAAAACGGAGGAAACGGATTTTTCAACGCGACGGCCAAGTCACGAGATACAAAGTCAACGAAACCCTCCCATCGTAGAGATAAGCTAATGATAGAGAGGACGTGAATCGTGTTGATCGGCAAGGCTAGAAAAGGGTCAGTATTTAAATAACACTCAAATTAATGAGCTGTTCCATACTGTGTGTGAATGTCCCAAACAGACAGCCTTCATCATTATCAATTAGAAATACTTTCAGTATACCTTTTTTTTTTTTACAGTTTCAGTACTTTTTTTTCAAAACACATCTAATTAATTTATGTCTCAACAGGTTTTGCCTTCATTTAGAATATGTTACGGCGTTCCTGGTCAGTCTGTCTCTTTGACATACTCGCATTCTCCGAGTAACTATCTGGAGTTTGAATATCGACATTGGTACGTTAAAACGGTGATATTATTATTTATTTGTCTTTTAAATTCGTATGGGTTTATTCTTCATGGAGATTGTTTAAGACCAAATATCGGGTAAACGGATATGAATATTGCTTATTTTTCGTCGCTGAACTCTTTCACATCACACATTGCTTATTCTCTCTCTCTCTCTCTCTCTCTCTCTCTCTCTCTCTCTCTCTCTCTCTCTCTCTCTCTCTGCTGTTCATCTCATTTTGTCGGAACATATTTGTTTCAGAATTGAGAGGAAAATGAATTCGCCATTAATTGTTCTTCACTTGGCGTTTATCATGGGCATATGCCTTGGTCAGACAGCTCCCAACGTCAGCAAACTCCATGACGACCTAATGGTCCTTAACCCCAAAGTACGTCCAGTGAATGACCAAACCCAGCCCACTCACGTCAACGTCACCTTCCAACTCATGTCCCTCATCAGTCTCGAAACTGTCAGCCAGACACTGGTCAGCAACGGCTGGATGAGTGTGCACTGGCAGAACCACTACATGACCTGGGATCCTCAGGACTATGAAGGGGTGACAGTGATTGCTCCTCAACCGGAAAAACTGTGGAGACCAAGGTTGACGGTAATAAACACCCTAAAGAATTTCAAACCTGTCGGTGAAGAATACGTTTTCATGAATCTGGACAATAACGGCGTGGTGAGCTGGTTTCCGGGCGAACGTTTTGAAACCGTTTGCGAACTTGACGTCACATATTTCCCCTTTGATGTGCAGCGGTGCACGTGGCAGCTGTTCAGCTGGGGAGACACTGTTGACACTGTGACCCTGCATGCTGCACTGCCTCACATTCAACTGGATTCCTACCGGGATAATGGGGAGTGGAAACTGGTGACTACTAAAGCTTGGACGAAGAACGTAACCTACGATGGCTACCTAATGTCCTTTCTGTTCTTCGAGGTCACTCTGCAGAGAAGACCGGTGTTACTGGTGTTGACCGTGCTGCTGCCACCGATAGTGCTGTCTTTTGCGAACGTGTTTGTTTTCACCATTCCTTCGGAAGCTGGTATGTCGCCAATGCTTTTGGATGAGTTAGACACACACTTCCGTGTGAATACCTTCCAAATCGTTAAAACGGAGACGATTGGCTTTTCTTTAAGCTCAACTGTCGTGAGTATTGTAAACCAATGCTAAAGCTTACAAGATGATCGCATAGCAAATTTCTCAGATCCGGTATAGAGTTTGCAGACTTGTTGAAGCTAGAAGGTCTCAACGTCACCGTCACTCTAGAGATAGAGAAACTTTGCAGCAAGGGCTGATGAAGCAACTCTATCTGAACCATTATCATTGTTGCATTGTTGGTTTCGCCAGCCCCGTAGACAGGAACAGTGGGACACACCTTTAAAGAATGTTGTACTTGCTCTCTGCACAGACCTCTAGTGAATTATTAATAAACAAAATGTGTTCTTTGACAAAATAAGTACCGGAAGTAATGTCATTGAAAAATTACACGATGGGATGTTTGCATTATGTCACTTTATCAAGGAAATTGAGGATTTCATTACCTTTGAAAGGCTCATGACTAACTTTAACCGTGTCATCGGTTTTATAACTTAAAATCAATGGAGTTGGAGTTCTTTAAATCATATGTATAGAAAACTGTCATAAAGGTAAAAGCTAGTGCGATTTGCGTAAAAAAGAATATAGCAAAGCTCACAAAGCAGTCGATAAATAAGGTAAAGAGGATACACTGAATTATGACATTCTGACTAGATGAATTTCAACCAAAATTGTTCTTTCTGATGGAAACACAGACTGAACTGAGAAGTTCTTACAAGCCAGGATTGTTCATCAAAGGTAGGTACAAATACATCTTAAAAGCGATTCGCTTCGGGGGAAAAAGCAACAACAATGTATCTTGTGACTAAGAGAGAATTTTCATTGATATTTCATATGGCAGTGCATTTATGCTAAATATTTGAAATCTCTAAAAATGTATTCACTGAACTGTTAAAATGTTTCTAGGATAAGCAAGTAATGTTTGTTTTTGTTTTCTTGTTTGTTTGTTTGGGCGTGGGGCTAAAAAAAATGATTTTCTTGTAATGCTGGCAAGTCAGAATATCTACAGATGCAACATTCAAAAATGTGAATTAGATGTAAATGTCTTCAAAAGAAAGTTGAGCGGCAGCTACAAAATTCCTTAATATTACATGGAACCTACTACGCGCCAATAACTAAATACACAGAGAGCTAAGAACTAATTAATGGGGTCTAAGTCTGGATAAATATATAATCCTGGACTCTATGTCGTTCAAGATTTAAATAAGTTCACATAAGTCTATCGACTGTTACTGCACTTGTAACTGACTTTTAGTCAGACACCTCAACGATCTCTCTCTCTCTCTCTCTCTCTCTCTCTCTCTCTCTCTCTCTCTCTTCTTTTTATGCTTGAAACATGACCGTTGTGTCAAGAACTGTCAAAGAAAGGACCAGCCTAGACAGTGAGAGGCTTTTGTCTGTCTGTGTTTTTTTTTCCCCGGAGTTACGGGGCATACCCCAACTATAATGTGACTACACTGGGCAAAGATATGTAATAGCCTTTGGAAGGCAACTTCTTACAAGTCCGCCATTTGCCCTCGCCTGCTGAATCAACAGTATCGGTCAGTTAATGTGTGTAGAAATCAATAATATCGGCCAGTGTGCAGAAAGGGACTTACAGATTCGAATTCGAAAAATTTCGCTGTGTTTTTTCGGTTTGGCTGTTCTTTTCGAAACTCATCAAAAATTGTTTAAAAGCTACAAGTGTTAAGATATCTATTACTGGCTTTCTTCCTCCCCAGACTTAATCTATTAAACGAAAGAAACCCTAAGCAAAGGCCGTTCTTGGTCAGTTGGTTGGTTGGTTGGTTTTGTTTTGTTTTCTTTCGTTTTTGTTTGTTTGGGCCTGGCTCTGTAGGTTACATTGGCTAGCCCTCCTGCACACTTTCGGGAGCAGGAGAGCTGTGACACCAGTTAAAGGCGTGACAAGGCAATAGGTCCCGTGAACTGAACGCGCTGATTGACCTATGAACCATTCCAGGTTATGCCCTTCCGTAAAGGCAAGAAACAGCAACAAAATTTAACGACATCTTCAAGAGACTACGTACGTCAGTCTGAGAAATGAGACTTTTAACCGATGCACCTTTTGTTGATTTTAACGAAGACTTCTTTCCTGCGCAGCGCCTGACATGTGCAAAGAGTAATTTACAGTATTGACCTCTTTTTACCGGGGAGAGCTGATATGAACGAAGATTTCGTCTTCAGCCAATCGCGCTAAAGACTGAGAATTATTTCCTTCGTGGAAAAGTTTGTATGAGGAAAATATCTGTTTTGAACCTGTCGTAAATGGTTTTCCCTCGTAGAGTTAGTTGGATGGGAAAAGATTCTGTTTCGCGATGTCTGCGTGTTGCAGATAAATTTATCTCCCTGTGTTGCTGGTATGCGAAAAAGAATAGACCTTCATGTATTTGTTGAATTATCTACTTGTAAAACACTTGATTTTCGGTGTTTGATTGGTGGTGGACCGTCACCCAAGATAATCACCGCTTTATATTTGGGGGCCTTTCCTCATGCATTTGGTCAGCAAAGTTGACTGAATAGGTGATTGGTGAATTTCTTTCATGTATGAAAATCATATTTTCTTCTTGTGCTGCTCAGACGGTGCGGTATCCATTGGTTTGAGTGTGAAAGACATTATCTCTGCGTCCGATGATTCATTTACGGACATTATCAACAATTCACCTTATCCTTGCACGGGCGCACATCCTGACAAAGAACGCTCGTTACAGAGACAATGACTGCTTCGTCACGAAGCCACAGTGCATGAGTGTCACCTTCCATGGCGCGCCGACACACCGACAATTGCCGTGATGTGCTGAAACTGAAGACAGGACACGAACTCAAACCCCATGGATGCAGTAAGAAAATCGAAACTGAAGCGCCAAGAAAGCGCTCCATGACGGACAACGTGATGTGATATTTTTTTTTCTCCGTCATGACCCGAACAGGATGCTGTGGAACTCCAGTCTATGTGGCACAGCGGCATCCTGTGTACGGGTAACGGAGGTGTTGGTTAGACAACTTCAGCCGTAGACACACGCGCTCACTCATACACACACACACGCGCACGCGCGCACGACACACGAGCGAGCGCACTTGCGTGCGTGGGGTGTTTGGACCCGCCCTCGTACGCATACATGCACGCACACACAGACACACAGACCCCCCCCCCCCCCCCCCCCCCCCCCCCCCCCCCCCCCCCCCCCCCCCCCCCCCCCCCCCCCCACACACACACACACCATTACGCACGCACGCACGCAAGCGCGCACACACACACACACGCGCGCGCGCGCACACACACACACACACACACACACACACACACACACACACACACACGAACGAGCGCGCTTGCGTGCGTGGGTGTTTGGACTCGCCCTTGTACGCAGGCGCGCGCACACACACACACACACACACACACACACACACACACACACACACACACACACACACGCCTTGACTGACTGACTGACAGACACAGACGCACAAAGAGACGCATACATACATTCATGCATACATACATACATACGTACATACACACACATACACATTTACATACATACACAAATAAATACACACACACACACACACACACACACACACACACACACACAAACAAAGGTTTCGGTTGGTTTGGATGGGATTTCTTACACTATGTTAAACCATTTTACCAGAGAACTGGATAGTCATTTTACATAAATTATTTAACAAATGTTGGAATGTGGACAAATTCCCGATAAAGTGGAAGACGTCTATTGTGACTCCTATTCTAAAGCAGGGCAAGCCTCGGTCTGAGACGTCTAGTTATAGACCCATTTCAGTCACGTCTCATACTGGAAAAGTCATGGAAAAAATAGTAAATTTCAGGATGGCCTATTACTGTGATAAAATGATGTGTATTTTCTTCACATCAAGCTGGATTTAGAAAAGGACGAAGTACAATTGATCACCTGACACGACTAACTACTCATATTAAGAAACAGTTTTTTCTAAACGTAAAAGTGTCCTTGCTTCCTTCTTTGATCTTACTAAAGCTTACGATAGAGTGTGGCACAGCCGACTGTACTGTATAAATTAAAACAAATTGGTCTTTCTGGTCACGTCTACAATTATGTGAAATCCTTTTTAAGTGGGAGACATATAATGACCAAAGTTGGTGTGACTTTATCATCCTCAAGATCTATAGATATGGGAATTCCACAAGGTTCTATTATCTCCCCTTTGTTATTCAACGTAATGCTATATGACTTATGTACATGTTTTTCATCATATACCAAGGTAGCTCAATATGCTGATGACATTGCAATATGGATTAATGTATCTTTAAAGAAAAGAACAAATTTACGTCACATAAATTATATTCAGAAGCTCTTTCAGAACGAGCTGGATAAATTAAATAGTTATATGCATTTGAACGGCTTTCAATTCTCTGTTGAAAAGACACATTTGGTTCTCTTTAACAATGGATATAACCCAAGTAACTTGCCTATATTCTTTCTGGGAGGACGGGAAATTTTTTATAAACTTGAAGTAAAATTTTTAGGCGTCCTACTTACACCAAAACTAAACTGGAAAAAAACATATAGACTCGATAGTTACTAAAGCGGTTAAAAGTTTGAATTTTCTAAAAATTGTCAGTCACTCTCCATGGGGACAGGATCCCAAAGTTTTGTTGCATTTAGCAACCAGTCTTGTTCGATCAAGATTGACTTACGGACAGGAGGTATTCTTTTCAGCTCCGCGTCGCATTTAAAGAAACTTCAAAGAATTGACAGTAAGCTGTAAAGTTGTCCCTGGGTGTACCTGTGCACACTAAGTCCTCTGAAGTTTATAAGATAGCAGGCCTTTTGCCACTTGATGAAGAAAGGAAAATAAGTTCTGTAAAATATGTAGTGAGACGGATTGCCGTGGACGACCTTGAAGAGTTAAATACACGATCCGACATTGATTTCTCGAAAAATGCACAGAAAAATTCAAATTTAGAGACGCTTCGTTCATATGTTTCGGACGTTTTTAATTCATCAAAGATTAACCCACACGAGGTAGCGCCTCGCGTACTGGTTCCGCCGGTACCCCCTTGGGAACTAACGGAAGTAAAAGTTAACATTTTTTTCTTCTGATCTAAATAAAGCGATGTCGCCGCATGTGTTAGCAGCATCTGTCAAATTGACATGGAAGAAAAGTTACTAACTATTTGAAAGTATACACTGACGGCTCAGTTCTTGATGATGGTAGTGCGGGATTGGCTTTGTAATTCCAGATTACAAAGCTGAAAAATCATATTATTTAGGTAAGGGTCATTCCATATTTACAGCTGAACTTGTTGCTGTCCTGATGGCATTAAATTATTTAATTTCCTTGCCAGTCTCAATATTTAATATCCTGTTTTGTGTTGATTCACAGTCAGTATTAAAAGTTTGCATTGTTTTGAAAATACACAGAGAGAGGAATTATATTTGAGATTAAGTACATGTTGCACTGTCTTTACATGAAAGGTACTAATGTTGTATTTTCGTGGGTCCCATCGCACACCTCCTTCATTTTTAACGATCAGCAGATAGAGCAGCAAAAAGGGGAGCAAAGAATATATTAGGTAGTATTAAGGTTGACTGTCCTTTGTCACACAAGGAAATTAGTCATATCATCGAAAGGGATTTCTGGAGTCAATACAGTTCCTCATCAAAACCTCGTCAGCAAACTCTGTCAAACTTTGTGTCGATTAGCCGACCGGTTTCAAGCCTGGTTTTTAGACTTTTATGTAATTCCCTACGAACAAGTATTGCCAGACTGTTAAGTGTGTATGTCGTGGGGATCTTTCAGTTCAACATGTGATTTTTGATTGTGAANACACGCGCAGAGACACTCACACACAAATGCACATGTCTTACGGCTCTAACAAAGGAATAGAAAAGAGAATCATGTACAATTAAAATATTAACACACACGCACACGCACATACCCTGTGGGCTATACGGCTCTGAACACAACTAATTAAAAAGAAGAAGCATTATGAACAAATATTGCTGCATGCACCCACACACACACAGACACACACACCAGCACACACACACACACACATACACACGCGCGCGCACGCACGCACGCACGCACGCAGGCACACACCTACATGCATATGGACAGAACATACAAAACCAGATTCAAATGTAAGCACAAGCGCGCGCGCGCGCGCACACACACACACACACACACACACACACACACACACACACACACACACACACACGCACGCACGCACGCACGCACACACACACACACACACACACACACACACACACACACACACACACACACACACACAAACACACACACACACATTTCAAGACATGCTGTTTGGCTAAAACAAAACTGTCAAAGAAAGGAAAAATGGAAAAAGAGTTATATACAAATATTTACATCTCAGGTCCCCACACCGAGTGGGTACAGGCTGCAGTGGGAGTAGCAGGGATCGTGGAGAGGACTATTGGGAAGAATAAAAGAGGTGAGTTTTAAGAGCAGTCTTAAAGGAAGAGAAAATAGGCAGATGACGGACTAAGAGTGAAAGTTTGTTGCAGGAGAGTGGGCCAGAAACAGAGAAGGCACGTGGGCCAAAGGTACTGAGCTTGGTACGTGGAATCCGGAAAGTGAGAGGATCAGAGGAAGAGCGGAGGGTGCGTGAGGGTGTGTAGATATTGAGTAGATTGGTTAGGCAGTCAATGGCTGCATTGTTGAGGGACGTGTAACAAATGGTGTCGTTTATAGTGTATGCGTTTCGATACAGGAAGCCAGTGAAGTTATGACAGAAGAGGGGAGATGGGGTCAGTCTTTTTCTTCTGGAGTACAAGGCGTGCGGCATGTGTTTGAATGCGTTGTAGGGTGTGAACGGAGGATTCATTCACACCAGAAAGGATCATACAAGAGGAACAAATTTCATGTACGACATTTAACAAAGAGATTGGTGGCCATTTTTTCCACAGAATTCTTTTGGTTTATCCTATTTAAGAATGCGTACAATAACACCTTGTTGTTGTGTGACAGACATCTTACCCTTTTCAAAGCCTTAACTACCTCTAACTTTTTGGAAAAAAAATAAATTGCACAAAATATTTGTCTAATTCATTAACAGCATTCATAACGTACCAGCTTCAGCGGGTATGGTGAAAACAAACACGTTAGCAACAGACAGCACTATCGGTGGCAGCAGCACGGTCAACATCAGCAACACCGGTCTTCTCCGCAGAGTGACCTCATAGAACAGACAAGACATTGGGCAGCCATCATAGGTTATGGTCTTCGTCCAAGCTTTCGTAGCCACCAGTTTCCACTCCCCATTATCCCGGTAGGCATCCAGTTGAATGTGAGGCAGTGCAGCATGCAGGGTCACAGTGTCAGCAGTGTCTCCCCAGCTGAACAGCTGCCACGTGCAGCGCTGCACATCAAAGGGGAAAAATAGGACATCAAGTTCGCAAACGGTTTCAAAACGTTCGCCCGGGAACCAGCTCACCACGCCGTATTGTCCAGATTCATGAAAAACGTATTCTTCACCGATGGGTTGAGATCCTTTAGGGTGTTCATTACTGTCAGCCGTGGCCTCCACTTTTGTCCGGCTGAGGAGTGATCACTGTCACCCCTTCATAGTCCTGAGGATCCCAGGCCATGTAGTGGTTCTGCCAGGACACACTCATCCAGCCGTTGCTGACCAGCGTCTGGCTGGCAGTTTCCAGACTGATGATGGACATGAGCTGGAAGGAAATGTTGACCTGAGTGGGCTGAGTGACGTCATTCACAGGACGTACATTGGGGTTGAAGGTCAGTAGATCATCATGGAGTTTGCTGACGTTGGGAGCTGTCTGACCAAGGCATACCCCCATGATAAACGCCAGGTGAAGCACGATTGGAAGTGCAGTCATTCTACTCTGAAATCTGAAACAAAGAAATTCTGAGAACATCAGAGTTCGGAATCCATGCACAGAGACAGAGAGAGAGAAAGAGATAAAGTGACGGACAGACAGACAGACAGGCAGGCAGAGAGAGAGAGGGGGGTGGGGGGAAGGGAGAGGGGGGGAGGGAGGGGGGAGGGAGGGAGGGTGGGGCGAGGGGGGGAGAGATGGGCAGGGGGAAAGAAAAGAGAGAGAGAGAGAGAGAGAGAGAGAGAGATGGATGGACAATGGATTATTTGAGCATTGAATATCAAAGACATCAAAGATGGTAAATATCCGTAACTAGTCTCCAAGATTACACGTATGACGAACATTTAGACTGATCAGGAACGTAATGACACAGTTGAAGTAAAGCTAGAATCTCATGAGAGAGATGCGTTTATGGAACATGTCTTGAAGTATTCTTAAATTGGAAAGATGATGATACACTGTAAGCAGTTTCTTAATATCATTTTAAACAAATCAATCTTACTATAAAAAAACTGTATACATCAGAAAGGCAAACAGAGCATGAAAATCGTCACGTCCTACAGTTACGTACGAATGTTGACCACGTTGTTGCCTTGGAAGTCCATGCAGTCCACCTTTTTACCTTTATAGGCTATGCCTATGGTAAGGTAATGGACAGGTAACCTGATAATATGATTACCTCACTTTGTTTTCAAAACAATTTTAATGTGTAAAAAGCCGATGGTTTCCCCATTTTTGTCCGAGAAAGACGTTTCAAAAATATGACAGGTACTAAAATTACTTTGCAACTATCTTTTTACCTGGTGTATCTGCTACAAAAAAATGTAATTATTTCATCTGTTATCATCTGAAGTAATTCTAACATAAGGAAGCTACAAATTCGACTACATGTTTATTTCTCGCGGGTTCAATGCAATCACATTGCCTTTTTCTTTAAGCTGGTTTGCCTTTTCCTGACGCAGGTTTTTGTCAAAATATAGCCTGATTCCCCATCTCACCCTTTCCGTTCAGAAACGTGGATTTGAATTAAAATTACTTACTTTTCAAAGTTCGGATATTCATTAAGGGTCTTAGGGACAAAATATGTTCTTGTTAATTTGTAGGTGGCTGGGAAACATCGCTAGACCATTCTAAACGCAGTGCCTTAGACACTCTGCTTTCTGTCA